>JAHZNB010003788.1:0-11835 GCA_027744295.1 Callyntrura guangdongensis
ATCTACATTGTGTGCTAAAAAGGTTTTAAATGTTCATATTATAACAGGGATTATCTTAAGGACCTACGCCTGACTTAATTCTCACAAAACTTGCCTATTTTGTTGGTGTACCAAAATAAAAAATTGTAAAGGTGTCTTTACTCTAAAGAGACGTGAAAAAGGTTGTTCATTGTAAATCCACCGCTATTAACTACTCGGATCGTGATGACTGACTCGAGTTGTTAAACAAACAAGATGCTCGTTCTCTTTATTCATTAGATGAACTGGTTTCTTTAAAACTTATCAGAAATTATATACAATATCACACAATATCAGGTACATATCCTTTTCAGGATAAAAATTGCGTGTGATGTCCATCTTCTTCAACTTCAAAATCCGTTAGTAAGTCTATTCTTTGTTATTTTCTTTCATGGTAACATCGTTGGAGTAGGTAGTTCATGTAGCCGTTTGAGAAGTCCCTAATGTTCGGACTACTTGGTTTTGTTGGAGGAGCTGACATAATATGCCCATATCCAAGTTATGGTTGTATAACATAATTCATAAAAGGGCGTCAACTACAAATGTTTACAATGTATTTGCATCTGTGTTTTGAGTGTAATTTATATACAAGAGGGTAATTCCGTCTTTCAAGGGATTTGAGCAATAGTTTGTTTTCCCAGCGAAGTACCAGACCTCCGCGAATGTATGCTTAAGGAGTGGAAACGGCATAGCAGCCGAATCACGTCGTTTGAAAGCACTTTCGTCCAATTGGTTAGTTGACACTTACGTTGATTGAGATTTGATAACAAATTGTAAGGGCGCAGCAAAATCAAATCCTATAAAAACCATGCCAATACTTGTTTTAGCTTCTCGTCAAGTGAGCTAAAACAAGAATTGTAATAACTATAACTTACTATATAAATATAATTGAGTAACTTATTCTACTAGCAACACGAACTATTTATACAAGATGAAATGCTTTCTTAAAATTAGTCTACGCAAAAGAAATTTTCTTGAAGGTTAAAAGCCTGTCACATAATTGCAATTATAACCATGCACGTTAAAACTGAATTGTACTGTACAATCGGAGGTCAAAATGTATTTTTAAATTGTTTCGTGGCGTTAGAATTTCGTAAACTTGTGTATAAATGGAAACGAGCTAAATGAAACGCAGAAATACAGCATGAAATTATTGATGGTTTATACGATACTTATAAAAATCAGATTCTAGATTCACAAGAGCGCCATTACGCAATGAACCTGAATACTAAACCAACCTGGCAGCCTAATGGATTTCATGCAATTATGACGTGATTATAAATATAAAACTAGTCAAACAACACAGCAAACTTATATTATTTGGCGTTGCTACAACTACCGCATATGTGAGCAGTGACAAATATGATTTTGATATTTTCGCAATCGAGAAAAATTGTCTCATACTTCAGAGCCGCATGTCATGCTCACGCAACTGTGTTTTGGTGTAGAAAATAATTTATGTTATAAAAAAAGTTTACACAAATAATATCATTCACAAATAGAATTAAAAAACAGTTTGTATACTGCGAAGAAATTAATTAAAATACACAAAATTGAATAATTAATTTACAACGTTTGAAATGTTCTCCTACGAGCAATTTTGAAAAATGTCTTCATGGTTATCGTTGAGTTGTACCAGAAAACCATTTAAATTGCTTATCTAAAAATGCATGTTTCCAAAAATATTAATGTAATATAGTATATACACAGTTAGAAATAATCATTTTTCCATTTATCGACAGAATTTACCAACCCTTAAAATCCTATTTTGTGGCATTTATTTGTTGCTAAGAACACAGATGTCTCCGTAACGTCATGTTCTCCCAAATGTTTTGACCACGAATATTACATTTATACGGCATTTCCCCAGTGTTAACTTTAGTGTCGTAAGACAAGCCGTTGGAATCGCTATACTCCCGTTCACAAAGGTTACGAAAATACCACTTTTCTTTGATGTGTGGAATCGCAAGTTTTCTGAGCTTGCGCACGCTTTCTTAGAGAACGTCCACGCATGTGTTCTCTACCCGTGTATGATATGCTTATTCCCGTGCTGGGTCACATTCCTATGGGTACGAAATCGTTTAACACACAAATCGCATTTTATATTCCCTTCCAATTTTGCAGAGTTATGCCGAATTTCATGTTCTGTTTGATGATGAATTTTATTGCGCGCATAATACACTTGTATGTCTTTTCATTATGATATACAATATGTCTAAAAATGTAACCAGATTCATAAAATATTTTACTAAAACGGGACATTCGTGCGGGTTGTGTTGGTCATGTAAACTGGAAATTTGTCTGTTCATTGTGAACACGGATTTTATTCGGGAACAATTATGCAAACTAGATAAACTTGAAAGAATAGAATCTCTCCTTGAGGAGGCCATAGCTCATTTAAGTTTGAAGATTCAAACTCTTGAAGAACGTAATAAATTCCTGTAGCAAAAACATGACAACGAAATAAACGACTTGTTAAAAGCAGATTTTAGAAGAAATATAAATCTGTTATGTCTGCCAGACTGTCAAAGTGAATCATCCCGGTAGTTGAGCAATAGTGTTTGTGCCTTAAGTAAGCAAATTTGTAATGAAACTATTTTCCCTGACCTAACGTACAGACTGGGTACTTTTTCCGACAACAACAGCAGACCGGTTCTTGTCTGCTTTGAAAGCTATCGTGAACGTAATACTGTTTTTGAGCGCCGTGCTAACTTGAGCGCGGAACTTAATATCAAGGCTGACGTTCCTTACAATATGCGTGTAGATTATGCTTTTCTTCTTAACAAAAGAGACGAAATAGAAATATCAGGCGCATACTGCCAAATGAACAATTAAGTCCAACACCAGAAGTTGATGAATTCTTTGTACCGCACGGTAGGATGACATCCCTAAAAACTTCATGACATTCTACTTTGTCGGGCAGGAGGGCCAACAGACGTCATCTGCACAGCGAATCAGACACTACCATGAACTACAAGCCGAAATGACAGCATGACCAAATGACGATGCGTTTTTTATGCACTAGGCAACACCACTATCAGTTAGCAGGTGGGAACCAATATTCTTGTCCCTGAGACCCTATATTCTTGTCTCCTCCTAAGCATTTTTTCATTTTTGGGACCCAATATTCTTGTCTCTAACAACAATTTTAATTTTAATTATAAGAAAATTTACGAGTAACAAAATCTGTTACCGTGTAACAAAAAACTAAAAACAGAAACGAGTTCTTCATTAAATTCTGCATCGTCTAGTCGTGGCAATTTAAAATCTCTTTATTGTTACTTATCTGGTCGTGAATATAGTTTTATGTTAATACACATTAAAATGTAGTATATTACCAAAGGAATACAGTGGGAATGCAAAATACCTATAAAAATAATAATTAGGGTGTAATTAGTGATTAATAATTAGGGAGAAAATATTCTTGTCTCACCTAGGTTAAAGAAACCCAATATTCTTGTCCCTCATTTGAAACATAAACTCAGCTGCAATACTAGAAAAAAATTCATACATTGCATTTATGCGGAATCTTAATACTGTAATATTACATTAATCTTTTATCACACCGATGAAGGATATTTTATCTAGTATTGAGATTAGGGTGTTTGTCTGTCTGTCCGTGCGTCTGTCCGTCATCCCTCTACAGGCCAGACGTTTTAGCCGATTTGGCTCAAAATTGGCACACAATTACCTTAGACGAGTGGTATCTCTGAAGGTGCAATTTCAGCAAATTTGGTCGACCTCCTGGAGTCACTTAGGGGTCAAAACTTAAACTTCAGTTAAATTAGGTCAATTCTTATATGGCGATACGGAGTCATGGCTTAAATGTTTAAACTACTATTTTACTTTTAGATATTAAAGTTTGCATTGGCTAAAATCTAGGACAGTTGTCAAAACAGGATGAGTAAATTTTTACTAAGACTTTACATCTATTACAATAAACTGGCTTAATCACTGTATAGAGACGCCGACGACTGTTTTGCATTGATACATGCTGATTGAATTGCTGATATTTTGGCTTGTCAGTTGACCTAGTATCGCTGTACAAAATTTAAGGTAATTTGGCTATAATTTAATTTTTGAACCCCAAATGACCCACTTGGAGTCGACCAAATTTGCTGAAATTGCACCCGGGATGCCACCAAACTACGGCACCTGTGTGCCAAATTTGAGCCATTTTGGTTAAAATTTAACTTTTGTCCCCCAAATGACCCCATGGGGGTATACTAAATTTGCTTAAATTATATCCCAGAGATGCTACTAGCCTAAGCTACCTGTATGCCAAATTTGAGCCAAATCGGCTGAAGCGACTGGCCTGTAGAGTGATGACAGACAGACAGACAAAAACAGAAAAACACTAATCTCAATACTCTAATGAATCTACATTCATAGGCGTAATAAGGTTCGTTTTTTACGAAAAATACTATTTAGATCTTCATACATTAAAAACAACCATATAATAATCTATATTAAAAACTTTTAATTTTATTACGATATTTAATCATTTGCTGTATTTATCCAATGTTTTAAGCTTTACTTACCAAATAAATCAGACTTATACCATAACACATGCTTGATGTTACCGATTTGCCCTTTCGGTATGAATTTACACTCCCAGAGGCAGGAAAGATGAGGCGTTAGATGAAGTCGTGTCATGTCTAATTTGTTTCATAATTGCAATGTTGAGAGTTGTATTTAGAGATTCCCTTCGTTTTCTACTTACCACGAAGGAGACATTTAAAATATTTTTATTGGAAAATAAAATAATTGTTGACGATTCTGGTACTTTAAATTGACTCTTTAAAGTGGGACATACAACAAACTGTGCTTGAGATGTTTCCATTTATTTCGTTGCTCCTCATTTATTAATGTATATTATGTACAGGGCACAAAGACAGGATATTGCATGGGCATTGTATCATGTCGTAAGCCGTATATTTCAGTTCACGAAAAACCAAAACGGCAATTTTTTAGATTTACCGTTATTTAGCAGTAGTTTCTTTCACATAAATTGACGTAATTCATTTGTAAATATTTCTGCAATAAAATTGCGTTGCAGTCACCCACCATTCAGAGTTTGTGAATTGCACCAACAAGTCCGGAATAACGATTTATTTTGGAAATTAAGTTCAATGCCCTCTTAGCTTTCCCAGAAACGTAGGAGTAAGTACATGTTTGTACAATAACAATAACGTCGAAAACTGGCGCGATGTATATGTATCACATGCACAATGGTCGGCAGGGGAATTGAAAAGTATTGAATTTTAATGTGTTTTGTAAGCCTAAACTGCAGCAAGACAGATACGACTTACAGGAGTAGCGATTTTTTGCAGGTAACAAAAATCGGCCACAAAGATTTGTAAGTGGTGATCAATTGTGTTGGTAGTGTGTGCCTAAATGCTTTTGAGCAGTTATATGCGGTACTCCCTATTACAAAGGGAAATGCACTGCAAGTCAATTAATTTTCATTGGTAAAGCAGTGGAGGCAGTATAGTAGACACAACTTTAGGTACTGGAAAATGTGGCCGTGGACGTATCCAGTTTTGCCCCAGTTCCAAATAAGAAGATGCATAGGTACAATTTTTTATTGGTTGTTTTGGTCATGTTTACAGAGTTTAATATTATCTACAAACTTAAGTGTGGATTTTTGCACAATGGAACTTATCCGGATAACATTTTGTAAGAATACAAGCGTGTAACAATCATCATTACTTCATTGAACTTCTCGATTTTTCGAGTGCCAACACGCAAATAAAAGTTGTACTTGCCTTCAATATCAAACTTACTTAAATTATTATTTAAATATAATTTCCCACATCAATTCGTTTATTATAATATTCATTTTGAGTATACATATAAATAAGTGTTCACGCATGTCGCATTCATTGAGCTAAAATATCTAAAAACGACTTTATATGATAATGACAACTCTTATGGTACTTTAGACTGTATAATTTATGTTATAAATTCATTCTTTCATGCACTACCTCCTGACTTGCGTATCTAAACTTAAAGTTTTCAATAGGGTTTGTTTATTAAGTTCATTAAAGCGAAGCTAAGGGACTTATTGAGAATGAAATCATGTATGTCTGTCTGTCTGTCTATCGGTCTGTCTGTAAACACTATAACTTTTGTTCTACTTGACATAATCGAACCAAATTTGGTACATAGGTACCTTAGGTCAATATCTCTCATGGTATTGAATTTCAACTCGAGATGTCACTTCTGACCGGATATATGGGGGTTACGAGGTCACATGCATTTACGCTTGCATGTTCACTTGTACAGAATCGGCGACGTTACGGAACTTATATATCAGAGTTACACTCATCTCGTTGTATATCATAACCGTTTTAGCGTAAAATATTATACATAGGGTTGAGATTTTGTAAATGTTTGGGACACCATTATTTAGCCACATGTATATGTGACTATATAATGTTCATCCATCGTTGCCGTCCGGCCGCTCAGTGCAGATCTCCTTCAACTTCACATACACCACGTTTACAATACCATCAAACAAAACAATGCATTATTAGTTCATAAAACCATGGTTTGTGACATTCCCTGAACATTACATTAACATTTGTTTCAGAACGTACTAACCGTATTGGTACCCAAACTTGCATTTTCAAACTAATATGGTTTTACACAGGCATTTTGGTACTGTTACACTATACTTTGCAGGTTTATTATACAAAGAATGAAAAGATTGATCTGTTGTAACATGTGTAATGTAGAACAGCATAAATACATTTTGTATTTCAAGTGAGCAGTCAAGTATACGTAATGAACGTTTTTTGAAAGTAATATTTTTAGACTACACATCCCAATGTAAAAATCATTACAGTAGAAAAAATCACTCTTCCATTTTGGTTCCGATTTTTGCTTGGTTACCTAAAAGAATGTGCTCATTGAATTTAAAAACCTTTTTATTAATTTATATTCCTTTCAAATGCTTCTGGAATTTGTTAAAAGTAAAAGATAAAACGACCATCTTGTAAACATTGCTAGACAACCAACCAGAAAAAACACCGAGACGTCTCTGATCACCTTAGAATATTGGCACATGGTTATGAAAATAGGCCAACTGTTGAGTACTTGATTGGAGTCGCCCATAAATTATCTCTAAGTTTATCTTTTAGCTCGTCATAAGATACGTGTATATTTTTAGAATGTTTGACGTATTAAAGATGTAAAAATATTCAATTGAATTACAAAATATTTACGGCAGCCTTTAAAAAAATAGGCTGATGTTGTGCCATAGAACTAGGAATGAATAGTTGACCTTGTGTCAAAGATTTAACTGTTTTATAAGTAGTAGTTATTACCAAACCAAACCAGCAATTTTTATGAAAACCTAATAAATATTAACCGACATTGTTCTATTTTCGTGAAAACAGCATGATTTTATTTGCTGGATTTTACACCAGGTATAGTTTTTACTGTGGGAAGGTTGACCCATGGGGACTGTACTCCGGGAGGAGTTAGTACCGGCGGCATTTTGTACTGGGGGAATTAGCATTGGGAGGAGTTAGCACTGGCGGGAGTTTGAACCGCGAGAAGTAGACACCGGGTGAAATACGGCTAAACAAAAGTTATCACATTACATTTTATTTTTATTGACCGTGCAGACGTTGTGGGCGAAAATTTATACTGGGCTGACAGTGGAAAGAATACAATTGAGGTGATGTCCCTACGAACCAGTGCAAGAGGATTAATCGTGAGAAACTTGACAAATATTCACGACATGTTTTGCCAGAAACCAGGTAACCAAATCCCTTGACTGTGCTTTAAAAATATTTTTGTGATGTTGTAGTAATGTCATTAAAAATGTTTCAGGTCGTTGTACGTTTTAAGGCGAGGTGAAGAGCGAGGGGAAATTATAAAAATGTTACTTGCGGGCGGTAACTCTTCAGTCATTCAGTATATGTATATCCCTCTGGTCCTATCATACCAACGTCAACACGGAAGTATTTCATGGTAGAAAAAACACAAAAGAAATATTGTGACATGAAATGTTTCGGGTGGTTAAGTTTGCAAATATTAAAATGCAGTTTAGGAATCACATCCATGAATATCTACATAAATTTGGAATTAAAGTTAAGCCTTGAGGAAAATTGTTCAGGGTGGACGGATTCGTGGTACAATCAGGAAATTTTACACATCACACCAACCGACATGGTTAAATTTGGAAACTTTGTTTACTATGCTTACCCTACCTATATAAGCGTGGTTGGAGTGAGCAGGATGTCTTTTCAAATTCAGTTGGGAGGTTTTGACCAAAATACAAGTTTAAAACCTGATTCGATGGACGCCAAAATGACTATTATCGATCGAAATTTATCCAGTTTGGATGACCTACTAACTCATCATGATTGCGAAATAAAAAATCCCAAAAAATTAAAGTGTTCCCACCTGTGCCTCCCTACCGGAGAAAAATTCGTCGGCAGTTGTAGTTGCCCGGAAGGCATGATTTTAGGTGAAGACAAAAATATCTGCACGAGTTTATCAACGTGTCATCAGAACCAGTTTACATGCCACAGCGCCAACAAGTGCATCCCCAGGACTTACATTTGCGACGGTAAGTCCGATTGTGAGAACGGCGAGGATGAAATTAGTTGCCAGGAACGTACTTGCTCGGCAACACATTTCAAATGTGCGACAAGTGGAGAGTGCATTCCAGGTAAGTTTTCTGCAATATTTTCAGTTTAAACCAATCAATATTTAACTCCGCGTTTTATGTAACACCTATTTGTGAATACGCGACTGGGTTTGTCATGATAAGCCTGACTGCGTAGGCGGTGATGATGAGTTCAATTGTACACGTACGTGTGACGGAGGTATTTTAAACCTTCACAAATCAGAAGCTGATTCAGGACCAAAGGGCTGTTATAGGCAAGGTAAACTTCTTAAACGCTTGTCATGTTTTTGTAGACGGGGAGTTTACATGTAAAAATACAAACCGGTGTGATGGTGTGGTGGACTGTTTGGACGATTATTCCGATGAACAAGATTGCGAGGTGATTTCATGTGCGAATCACCAGTTGTTGTGTCGAAGCGGTCTTTGTATTGAAAAGGAGCTGCTATGCGATGGGATAGCAAACTGTGATGATGCCGAAGACGGGGTTAACTGCACCGGTGTTGTTAGAGAGCCAACTGGTATAGAGATACAAACCTCTGCAATAAACAATACTAATGGAACCGTACTTGCTGTCGTGATTGTTGTTTTGTTGACTCTCAACGTGATAACTCTTATCTTTGGAGTAATCATAGGCCGTTGGAGTATTCACAAAATGTTTCAGCCTGCACGACCTGTCGTTAAGAAAAGGTCTTTACAAAAAATATTACCGTTGTTGTTCACAACAGAACATATGATTAGTATGTTGTAATCATTTACACGTATAGGATCCGTGATGGTGTCGACGAAGTTGTGGATGACACTGCGGAAGTGACTTCAAGACAAAATGTGGATGCAGAGTGTGTGGATACAGTGACTAGTAACAAAATTGCAACGGACGTAAGCAAAAAGCAAAGCATTTTGAACTATATGCACGCACTTTTATCAGTATACATAAAAAGATTCACATAAGAGAGGAATTTGAGTGCTCATGAAAATTATTTGGGTTCTGTTGTAGTCATCCAGTGACGGTTGTTTTCCAATGGAAAATAATTTGAGTGATTCCCGTGGGCCGTGATTTTGAAGTTGAGTATATCGCTGTTGATGTGGATACTGAAGACGGAGGTACTCATTTCGTGTCATTCAGCGATAAGCAAAAGTTAATTAAATCCACGGTAAAAAACAATCAAGTAGACAATTGATCAGTCTATCGTTACAATCATTAGGCCTAAATAAAAGTTTAGTCAGTTTGTAATTTTGAAATTAAATTCACCGGTTCATGCATAATGCATTACCTTTAAAAAAACCTAAAAAATATAACAATTTTAAGAAACATAATATTAACTGGGAATGAATTTTAGCGGTTCCAGACAACTGGAACTTAAGAGATCTTATATAACTTTCTGAGTAATATTTTGAAGAACACCACTCAATACTCCTTTTTGAATGGAGATATTAACCTTAGATTTATATGATAAGTGCAACAATTTAATAAAAATCTGCACTTATTAGCTGTTAATGGGGGAGAGAAATATATCAAGAAAAATTTATACGATTTTTTTTTCTATCACAATAACCCCATAATTGATTTCGTTTATTTTCCTAAATCATAGCTGAATCTAAAATAAAATTATTGGACATTTCGCTTTCCAAAAAGCTTGCGGACCAGTACATACGCATAAAAAAATGTATGACGTTTTTGTTTGTATGCATACGAACAGTCGAGCGTTCTCAATTCCGAATTCACTATTTGTACGAAGTTTCGTTTACAATTAATGTCAATTTTGTCCTCTAAATTTTTTGGTTTTAACCGTATTTTCTTTTGAACTGTTTTAGGTAGAATGAATGAATACGTACATAAAGTCAACATATTGATGTTAGGTTACTATCTATAGATGTTGCTAGTGTACGGACCAAACCGACCAGCTTAGCAAAATTTTAACCCAAGCCAAGTCAATCCGCCGGCTTGACTTGGCCTGAGGAACATCAGGATTTGCTTGAGCTTTGCCAGCTTGCCTTGGCTAGAGAATGTTTTGCCCAAGCCAGCTAAAGTTGAAATTTTTCCCGTAATAAATGATTTTTGTACAATGTTCGTGTTTTTAATACGAGTTTTACCGTAGGCTTGCTTTGTAAGTATCTTCTTAAGGCAGATTTTCACTGCAGTGTTGATTACCTGAATGAATCACAGTACTGACAGCATAATATGAATGCCTACATGCAATATTTGTACATATTGTGTATGTTTGTATGTGGTTTTGCCAGGTCAACGACAATATTCTTATATTAGTATCACAGTCAATCTAAAAAAGTATGTTTGTTGGAATGCCTATCGATCGATGCCGTGTGTTATTGTGGTATGCCACTAATGAAATATGCTGTCCGTGTAGAAGAATGCTGGCCCATAAAACCAAAAACCTCATTGCACTTGTTAGAACACTTTGAAACATCTCGAAATGTGCTGTTCAGATATAACTCTTGTTTTTTGGTCATTGACATTGCATTTGACATTGCATGGATGCAGAGAATGAAGATTATGAATAATTGTGACGCTAAAGTGGATAGTGGAAGAAATGTAAGGAAAACGCAGATGAATAAAAACAGAAATGTGTTTAACAAATATTATTTCATTTGTTATGTACACGGTACACCTTTTAAATTGATTAGGTAGTGTGCATATAGAAGTGCATAATTTAATAATTAGAAATTAAGCCATGACAAGAATACTCATGTAAAAATTATGGGAATATTGATGTTTTAAGGGTCAGGGACCCGGTAAGGACTTTCGTAAATAAATCAGTCAATAAATCAATATAGATATGCAAATACAGTGTGTAAATTAATTTTAGGTAAACTTGTACGTTCGAATCTTTTTTGATGCTTTGTCAGATTCATACACAAGTTACTGCAAATGAGAATTGGGAACGCTCCTCGTAACATTATCATTTTTATTAGTCCACCTATTCCATTTTGCTTATAGGCTCTTGGGTAACAAAAACAAATGGGTTCGTGTGAGATGAGCGTGGGTACGGCGTGTCTGTTGCACGATGGTGTCGTTGAATACTTGGGTTGTTCCAACTACCAGCTCAATTGGGATAACCGTCTCCGAAGTTGTTTTATTCACCACCTTGGACAGTGTGCTGTCGGGTTTAGCGACGTTTTCTTCAATAATGGAGCTGTCCACAGTGGTGGAGTTGAGA
>JAHZNB010003789.1:0-10753 GCA_027744295.1 Callyntrura guangdongensis
GGTGGTGATGTGAATAATGTGAGAATTAAAATTTGTGGTGACAGTAAATGCGCCTTGAAATAACTGATGCCTTGATTCTGATTAATTTGGGGATAAAAGGGAAAAAGTGTTAGTCACAATATTTATTTCTACATGAAATTTAATTACAAATCTTCACTGGAAAAATTGTACTCCCCCAAAGTTTGGACAGACTGAGGATTAACAATTTTTGCTCCTCTTGTCCACTTTACGTCTCACAAACAAGTGTCTCAAAATTCTTCTTTTTTCTCAGATCACAAAAAACCGACGCTTACCGGTCGTTTACCTCCAAAATCGAGATTCTTCTCTTCATACAGCTTCATACAAAACACAAGAAATAGGTTAAACATTGATAGGTATTAATGTAAGATACATGTAAAATTGGTACTCATATTGCACTATCCCAAACTAACATAATCATACTGGTACTGAATATCAAGAACCATAAAAAATGTACACCTTCATTACAAACACAACGTAAGACCGAAAGTGTCTATCATCACATCATCATGGCTTTATTCCAATCGTCAACAAAATGAAACTCCGAGTGGAATCACCAAATTAATTTAATCATTAGAATCAGAACATTAGATTAAGGATTAACTATTTTTTAATAATATTTTGAATTATGAGGTGGGCATACTTTTGGTTTTTTTAAATTTGTTTCAAATAATTGTAAGTAAAACAGACGAATACTACCGATTTTGCAGTAGAATAATGCACCTCATTTCGTTATAAGTAAATCATATATTGATGGATGTTACGATTGTATTTTACATAATAGTTTTTGACAGCCTTTATTTTCTAGTTGTTTAAAATCTCATGTTATAACTTTATGGTAACTCTGATGTAAAATACCAGTTTTGGTTGAAGTAAAAAAAACCTAACGACCTGCACTCTTCTCGGTTTTCCTTTGAAACGTTTGTTCATTAATGATTCATAATTTTTTCCAGATCTAGCCTCAACTGTTTAAAAGAAGATAGCAAGACATTCAGAATAACTCGCCAATTTTAAAATTGGCTCAAAATATTACTTGGATGTCATGTAATGATACTAAGTGGTTAATTAGTGAGCGAGCGAGTTGAAATATTGATACAGAAAAGAGTGCTTATCTTTTATGTTAAATTTCTAACTCAGGCAGAAATCAAATACAAGTTCTCTGTTATAATTAAAATTTGTGATGTGATGATGATTATGACACCCTCCTGAAAATATGCGTTTATATTCCTTTCAGAAGTTTTGTTGTACACTTGTTAAAATATCCACTAAAGTATAAGACGACAACAATACAACAACACTTCAAGAAGGCACATGAACGTATATATTCAAAAGGTTGTAATAATCATCATCATAAGTTTTAATTTTAACAATTAATTTTGCATTTTGTTTATCCCCGAGTTAGGAATCTAGCTTAGGCAGAATATAATCAACCTTTTCTGTCCAAATATTTCAAATCCCTCACTTATTAATTAACTACTGTGTCCTACACAATTACGCAGCGAGAGGGGGTCAGAGGGGTAGAATCTAACTTAGGCAAAATATAATCAACCTTTTCTGTCCAAATATTTCAAATCCCTCACTTATTAATTAACTACTGTGTCCTACACAATTACGCAGCGAGAGGGGGTCAGAGGGGTCAACTGACCCCCTCAAATCCGGAGGGACATTTTAAAATACAAAACAATTTATAAGTTTGACACATTCTTACTTAATTAAGCCACACTTGAATTATATTTAATAATGTTAACTACAACGATATTTACAGGTATTGCTAAAGCATTGGATTCATTTATGATAGTTTAAATTTTGACTTAAAATTTAATGGGAAACTATATACAGTAAACTGGGACTGGCTCTTTAGCAATGCAATGTTTTTGCTAACGCATGCTTACAATATTAATTGGATTAGCTATTGCTATTTTTTGCACAAAAGATGGATTAATTACCTTAATATTATTATTGAACTTTGATATGACCAAGTGGTTTCATTTTTTATCAAATAGTAACTTTATCAAATTGGGTAGCTATTATTGTTGTGTGGAAGTAGAGAATGGATTTCGTTGCATAATTACATGCACCTGCTTACCAATTACACGTATTCATATGAAAAACGTGTTCATCTATTGTCACGTTTATTTTGTATTTATATGGTGTATTCGCGTAATACTATAATACTAATGGTTGTTTACGTGAAATTTCAAGAATGAAAATCCCCGTAGCGAGTACAGTATCCACCATTAGGAGGCGCATCATACACCATTTCAAAGAGGAGATTGAAATCTGTCTACCAAAACTAGTTTCAGCCCTACCTGAGTGTCCGCGCTTACGGTCAATTCTTGTAAATATATCAATTAGTTTCTTTAAAGCCAAACAGAAATGAGGGAACTTCATATAATATGCTGATTTTATAAGTAGATAAATTCGTATTCGGCCAAATTTACATTGGCTGATAAATTAAATTTAGATTATTTTTAATGTATATAAACGTGATTTTTAGGCAGTTCTTATTGTATAAAACATTGTGTATACCAAGTCCTTTACACTATTACACTCTAATTAGCGGATAGGATCCTTTCTCGAACAAAGAAATTTTGTAGTCAGTATTAGATTTATTAAATTCATGTTGAATAGACACTTTGGCTTTTTGGTATTTTTCATTGTTTCTAAAGACTGTACCAAGATTCAGTCTAGTCGGTTAGAAACTGCAAATTTTTTCGTTGGAACTAAAACTGTTCGTTACTAAAATGACCTTATCAAATCTGAAAATGGTCATGTTGGTCTCAGACTTAGCCGAACGTGTTGCATTTAGCTCCAAAACCCCTGTACCTAAATTTTGCCAATTCGGAAGTGAAGATTTTGATACGTTATATCTGAAATCTCCATATGAATACTATTTTTATAGAAGTAACTAATTATTAACTAATTAATTCGGGGTCCGAAAATTATCAATTTTATTCGAGTCTTTAGCTAAATTATTGTTTATGGCACCTGAACCATAGTTGCAAACTTCAGCTGAATCTGTTACGAAATGAAGAGTTTCTGTATGGTAGCGCTTCTTAAGAAGTAAACAGGCTACCAACATAAATAATTTTACAGAGGAAACCGGTCGTTTCCTACAATTTATTGTCCAAAAGAAATTCGGTACAAAATCGTGACGGCTGCATTTATATATATCTAATAATGTTTAAAACTTTCCAGTATTTCGTTCTTTTCCATTTATTGAAGTAAACTATTTGATAGTTTCTTGAATTATTAATTAAATTCAGATTAAATTAATAATTAAATTAAAAAACGACAAATAAATTATTTTAGTTGAAACTAGGTTAATGTCTGAACAAACATTAAAATTAAATTAGTATATAACTATAATTTATCTAGCCTGTTTTTCTGGAATTGTGAAGTCACTTGTAGGTTATTTTTGTCACGAGTTCATAATTACGGTTTTAAAGTAGTGTAGAACTCAAAAGTGAATTATCAAATTTGATTTTTCCAGCAACTGTATATACGTCCAGTTAAAATTCAGCACACCAGTAACATATAAAACGACAATATTGCAGTTCTTATCGGAATTATCAGAAGCTAAATTTTTAAAACGAGATAGATAAACTTTGTCCAAAGTTACGTTTTTAACTATTCTCCTCCCCCAAGTTCATTCTGGCTGTGCGCCTGGACAAATTATTTTTCATAATATATTCAGGTATCCAGTATTATTCTGTATTACATTTGCCTTTGGTTTTAATTTTTTCAACCAAAGATAGAGTATATATCATACAGAGTATTTTCAACACAACATATTACCCTAAAATCACTCAAAATTGTAATATGCAGAGCCATAGAAATAGATTTACGATAACAATGAATTATTTAGTATTTTCCGCTGACATTTTACCCCATATCTTCATAAATAGCAATACATTTTTTACATCAGATAGGTAAGCACTTTTTAAAACGATTGCATCACAAAAAATAAATTTAGACATACCTGTGAAAAAAATAGTGTACACTCATGTTTTCCGTCTTCAATGCTATAATTTGGTAGTACATACAGTCTTAACGACTGCGGCGTCACTCAAGTTTAAAAAAATCTTAAGATACGTTTTGAGCAAACTAATTTACAAATACCATGGGTACTCCTCTACTTTGGAGAGCGTATAGCTTACATTTGAGCTTATATAAGTTTTGTCACCTGTATCCCTCTTTAATGTACATGAACATTTCTGAAGAATCTTTGGTTATAGAGAGAAAATGGAAACGGCTTATTGGTTTTTATTTAGCTTGTTGCAGTATCACCGTAGAACTTATTTGTAGCGCTGCTCTGCTGTGCTACACCTTATTTGGTCGTAAAACTTTGAGTCCTTATGTTACCATCTTTGCGCTCTTAATGGCTCTATTTATGACACTAATTCTCGGATTAATAGTCCTCACAATACGTGAAGGAGACGATGGGTTTGAGTTGTACATCAAGAACACTTTCATTCTTGAACGAAAGCTTCGTGGTGATAAACGACCAAAAGGGTACGGTATCAAAGGTGACATCTGGAAGCTGATTAATTCTGGTACGAGTTTCAGTCATATTAAAATTGTTTTTAAAATTTCCGGCATATTTAAATATCTAGTGTTTTAATCTTTCACAGAAATTCGAAAGTTCATCAGGGCTGATAAAACTGCTGATTTACTAGGGTTGTTCATGGTGGCACTAGTTGTTTTATTGTTTGTCGCTGGTCAGCTTTTAGGAATTATTATAGTAGTAATACAAACGGATCCTTGTTATTGCTTACTTGAAATTATCCTTCCCAACCAACAATCTTCAAACTTTGGGTTTATAGGAAAGTTTTTAACAAGCTGCATTGTCGCCATAACTGCAACTATGGAAGCCGGTCGCATGTTTATAATTATCTTTTTACCAGCAATTTCAGAATTTAATATATTAAGTAATTGTCTAAACCTTGTCAATAGATTCTCGGCAGTACATCCCTTAATATTTCAGCGATACAATGAAATTCATTTGGTTAATCGGTTAGGCGAACATGGAATACGTGGAGTTGCAGGACTGTTAATGTCTGTGGGGTTTTTATTAAACGTGTTGGGGGCCTGGACGTGTATTGCTGGCTGGAAAATTTTTCCACTACCGTTGTATATAATCATGGTGTTAATTACAATTGTGACTTGGATTGTGACATGGGGAACATTGCCACTCATTATAGAGTGTTATAAAAATAGCGAAAACATGGTAAAAAATTTGTGGCCGAAAAAAATAATTACAGATATTTATGGGAATAAGGTAACACTTGACTCAAACTATGTCAAATATTGGCGCAAAAAGCTTCGAGCACAAACATCTGTTTGCTTTTATTATGGAACAGCAGCATTCGACAAAGAAACAAAAACGAATTTTTTCATTAACATTGTTAACTACACTATAAACATAATTCTTGTTATGTAGAATAAATCAAAGGTATAGTATTAAATATTCGGTTTCTTATTAATTAAAATAGGATATGATTGTATTAATAACAGTATGGGTTTTGCGTAATCAACTGATAAAAGGTCTTAATTGCCAATTCTTCAATAAACTAGATTTTTTCCTGCAATTTGTAAAGCTTAAATTGTTTGATGGGAAGCGATAAACTAAATTTTTTCAGGTTGTGTTAAACAATACGTGATCATAACTATTACTTCGCATCAAAATATGTAAAATATACAAGGTTGCATATACTTATAAAAGTCAATTTGAAATTAGCACATAAATTAAGTCGAATGAATTCCAGGATATACAAAATGTTTAAGGAAACCATCATTCAGCAGATTTTAGTATTTAAATAATTGATTTTAACCTGACAACATAAACTGTGCATAAAACTATGTTTATTGCCTTGGATATGAATATCATTGGAGACACATATGCGTCCTAGTGTTTGTACCGGACGTAGTTTTTGGCATATAATATACCATCGGAGGAATATTGATAATTCGTCCCTATTATTATGATAGTTTAATTATCGGGGGAAAAAGCGCTGATAAATCGTCCCTTTATGAAAATTATAAGGACGATAAATATTCAAGGGAATAAAAAAGAATTTGCTTGAAATCAACATATTGACAAATTATACACCGTGCAAGTTGTTACGGTTAGGTTCATTCCATTTTAAAACGCCAGACAGTAAGCATCACGAGTCACGATGACTGAAAAGAAAGAGTTCTTTTGGAAACTACAACAACGCTACAATTTACAGAAGTTGAAGTAACATTAAAAAAATTAGCTAAAACTGGAGAGTAAATCAACCTGAAAGTTTAAACATTGTGGTTGTTGAAAATTATTGTGCGTTTAGAAAAGTGTGCCCTGTAAAATTGAAAAAAAGACCATTGCAAATTGTTTGTATACGTATGCCCAAACAACATTGACATTCAGTATCGACTATAAAGCCACCGATGCTTGGCTCAAGACATGATGACCTACAAATTGCCTATGTGGGAGTCAAGTGGTCAGCCGCAAAGTTGAAAACTCTCGGATGCAAATGGGCATACTAAATGGAAATTTTTTTGACTTGTACATACAACACGAAATTGACGTTCATCGTATTTTTTTAAATACGCTGACTCTGTACTAGATTTCAGACGCACTTGTGAGGGATTTCCTAAAACTATTTTTATGTAAACATGTAGTTGGCATCGCGACTGTAATATATAAATTTATGTTATCCCCAGAAACAATGACCGGATGACTAGAATGTAGAAAGAAACGTAGTCGTCCAAAGCGTATGAATAAAGAGAGGTTCTTGATTTTTTCCTTGAATATTTATCGTCTTTATAATTTTTTAAGAGGGACGATTTATCAATAATCTAACCACGGTAAAATTTATCCCGTAGTTTTTTGTCTCATCGAAAACTCTTCATACTCTTCAATTTACCAGAAAAATTTATTTAAAACAGGATTTGAATCATTAGGTTTGATGACCTCTCTTGTAAGTGCAAACCAATGACAACGTAACGTGCAGTAGTAACTGAATCAGAGTTGGTTTTTATGACATTCAAATTACAAAGTGCTAAGCGTTTGACTTCTAAGTTTACAAATATATTTTTATAGATGAAAATGATTATTATTTGGGTTCATCATGTGTCAATTCAAACAAATATAATTCACATGTCGTTTGTCGTTTTATCAACAATACATACAATGAAGAAGATAAGCATAAAGTTACTGGTTCATTGTTTACTCCACTTAAATGTAAATGAAAAAATTACATTCTTCAAGTTTAAATGCACCAAATTCCGAAAATAAATTATTTACAGCTCTTGCATGTTACCTTACAATCATATTTTATAACAGGTTCTTACAGTAAACTAGATTAATTTGTTGAACATTTAAAAAATGCCATTCACTTTATTATTCCAACTTAATGTTAATCCATAATATCTGACTAGGCATTGGTTCTCCAAATAAGCAAATGTTCCTACCGTATCTAGGATTGCTAGTTCTTGTACAAATTGATATTTTGATATCAAATATTCACTTATTTGACATATTTGTGCATGTATTGTATGTGGTTTTATGTTTTGTGCAATTTAATAAAACTGAAAAAAAAATAACAGTTAGCGTAATCAAGTGAAGCAATAAACTTTAAAAATACATCAACATTTCTATTTTACAAACTTTAAATCAAACTTTTGAACTCAAATTACATTTTTAGGAGCAGTGCTGGTGTACTTCTATTTTAACGCTTAAATGTACATATATGGCTCTTGGTCATTGTAGTTTAGTGTAGTTTTCGATTTTTAGATAATATGCTATCTGCACGAGGCTTCTATTTCCAGTTTTACTTTTATTATGACAAAGCCAATGTGCTTTATTACATGTTGCCTCAAATTGCATCATTACTTTGTAAACACTATAACATTATATAACACTATGTATAAATACTAAAATACTGATATTGCAATATGCTCAAATTTTAATTCATTTGTTTGTTTGAAGTACATATAAACTTATAGTTGGCACACTTTCAGCGATTGAAATGACACGCCAATATATTTTCAATTTTTTGTCATTACATTCATTACAAGAGGTTAAAAATGTAAACTGATCCAAAACACATAGTAATTTAAACTGGTTGAATCCATTTGATTTATACTGTATAATCGTCATGTTCCTTATGAGCTTCCGTCCAGAAAACGTGATAATACTTGATTGCTGTATGTTAGTATAAAAATTTTAAAGTGCTTTATTTTTCAAAAGCAGTGAGTAAATAACAGCGAAGCTAGGAAGACCATGTCCTTTTATACTCATTTCCCAATCTTGTGCCTCTAGTTTTAGGACAATAGTAATGAAAATCTATTTAATTGACAATTGTTCAATGAAATACGCAGAATTCACTAAATGGAAAAAATGGAAAGTAATAATTGGTATTTGTTAAGTCAATAAACATGTATTGCATTCGGGCTGAACTTATTATGACATATTCAATTCCGAAATATTTTGGAATATTGAAAGTGCTTTTATTCGCCATTGGAAAATTTACAACGGCTTTAAGCTAAAACCTAGCCAAAATTTGGTATGTGTTCAACGTATGGAAATTATAACTCTGCATATTTATTTCATATTTAACGTTGAAGATCCGTGCGCGTACGCCAAGAGACTCAATGAGTGTTGTATTTTTTATTAAATGCTAAGGCATGACAATGCACGTCTTTTAAATTACGCCTGAGTTTATTTTTTTAAAGAAACAATAATTGGGTCTCCATGATTTTGCGAATATGGACACAATGAAGCACGATTTTAGACAGAGGCAATCTAAGAGTGAGATATTTACTAAGTCACTTTTTTGTTTCAAAAAGTAAATTAGTACTGGTTTCCTTAGTTCTCAAAGTGAATTCAAATTAAAGTTCCACAAAACGCCCATCATTATACAGAGATAACACTTAATTTTAATAAATTCTTCGTGTGTACATATATCCATATGAAAATTGAAATTTGTGGTAGTTATGTAATATTACTATTTTCATAAGTTTCAACAGCTTTTGTGACGGTAATTTTATTTAAAAATATTTAAAACGTACGTTTTGACTTAACTCATCTCATTAAATTAAATCATCATCAAACAAAAATAAATATTGCAGCAAATATACGGTCTGTTAAGGTCAAACCATACTCAATCATGAATTGTTGATCTACATAATTGAAACACCAATAGTTCATTCGAATGGTAAAAATGGCTTGGCTGCAAAACAGCCGCCTTACTAACTCTCGTTCGTTTCTAAAAATGTTCCAACTTAGCAAGGTATGTGTGACTAGCAATATTTTCAACAGCAAGTTTCATAATTCGACATGCTAATGGTAGTAATGTCAACACTCCAATTACCAGACCAACTAGGATTGTCACTAGGAAAAGGAACAAAGGTAGTCCAACCGTTTGTAGCGGCGTTTTAATGACCAAATACGATGAGTAACCACAAACCAAAAATTTGCAAACAGGTGCGTATCAAATATACTCTCAATTGCAGTTCGGAAATTGATGTAAAAAGGAAAAATATGAAGGTAGTGCTTTCGAAAATGTAAAAGCTGCCGTTCTTGATGAAACAAATGGCTCAAAGATTTAGACAGTCTATTAAGAAAAATAAATAATATGGTGTACAGGAAACTGCACGTGCGACGTACTCCCAAAGTATCAAAGTACATCAAAATGAAACTCAAAATCCTTTGTTCAAGTTGATAGCATTGATGAAGGCATTGTATAAATTATACACAAAATCTAATTCGCAAACTAGAGTTCCTAGGCCAACAACCCCGGGTGCAAGTCCAAATATTGGAATAGGAAGAAATGGAATCCAATCTCTGTATTTGGCGGTTTTATTGAATTCTGCGGACACACCAGCTATAAATAAATTATTAAAATGGAATTAGACAATTAGTGATCCATTTTCAAAAAATACAGTATAACTTTTCTAATACCCTGTTACCCTGTAGTAGTTGAAGAGTAGCTTTAATATATGCATTCGTCGTTGGTATTACCGTGGCATCACAAGGGGCCTTCAAACATGTCATAAGAAGGACAGCAACTGTACCCAACAGCAGTAAGAGGAATTGGTGAAAAAGAACCCGGGAGTGGGATTTATCCACCCACACCACACTGCCGTGCCATATTTTCCAATTGAGGAAAAGAAAATTTGAAAAATAACCACACAATAGGGAAGGCATTTCCAGAATGAACGTACAGTTCGTAGTTTGGTGTGTGTTTAATTCCATTCCACAGGAAGCAGCCATGCAATGTAGGAGAACAACTGTTTATTGTAGATGAAGGCTTTAAATTCCAGTTCAGTTAGGTACATACCAAACTTTTATTTTGTAACACAATTAGTCAACGAAGAATTGTTCCTGTGTTCAAGGTGACTCTAGCACTATCAAAAAGAAACTTTCAGCATCAAGAAAAGTTAATAAGGAATTTTCTCCAAAATTGTTTTTACCATGCTCTTATTGACACAAACATTGGTGTTTTGTACACACATTTTTTTGCGGGATGACTAGTAAATTTTTTGATTAGTGGACCAGATGAATTTAAAACTTTTAGTGGTTGTTTCATATCGATAACTAACAAACTACCTATCTCACTGCGACATTGTTGATTTATTTGTTGTAAACTTCTTGAAAACTACCTATCGTTCTCCCCTAGTACATTGGACAAACATAACAACTCCATTTGCAACGTATTGAGAAAGCTGGTACCAAAATTCTTACATACTT
>JAHZNB010003790.1:0-15818 GCA_027744295.1 Callyntrura guangdongensis
TGTGGAAATGCATCATGTAAGCCGAGGTCATGTGGGACCTTTTCTTTAAATGTTCCTAGTTAGTGATTCGTTTGGTAAAATTAAATGCAAATAAACGTTACGGTGTGCATATATTATATACAAAAGGGTCGTGTGTATTTACGGGGGAAGTACCGGATGCATTAAAACTAGTCAAAGTCTAGGTAAATACCTCTTATTAAGCAAACTCTGTATATAATCCATACAACTCAAGCCGGCGTACTTTAGAATTTGTCTGCATTTATTAGTAATAAACTGTTAATTATGCTGGCTGTTTCTTTAACAATGTACAAAGGCATTTCACAGGGGAACAGGAACGCTGAGTTGTAGGTTATAAAATCAACACATTTATTGATGCTGCTAAGTTTGCATGTACGATGTTTTACTTCAGCCGTCCGACTTAAGCATCGAAATTGTACGAACATATTGTGTCTTAAAAGCAAGATAGCCGAAGGTCATAGTGTCGCACTCAAAATGTGCTGGGTGATCAATGAACGACGTAAACAGGGGGAGTACCAGGGGGCGGGGAAACGTGTCCCCCAAATGGCCAGCGGTATTTTTTGCGATATTTTGACCCCTGGTGTTATTGAAGAATTATTCTTTGTTTTCGCGCGAACCCCCGCCCGTGTGATGATTTTTATGTTGTGGCTCCCCTAAAATCTTAAGCTGCCTACGCGCTTGTGGGTATCACCAGCGACTTATGTTTAGTAACATAATACCCAATGTGTTTCAAAATACAGTTATGACCAAATTTCACAAAATCTTGTCAATTGTCAATTTCATTTTGTCGCATAGTGATTTTACAATATTTGAAATTGGTTTGAAGACATCAGTAGAAGTTAACGTTAAAGCTACCTAAACACAGACGACTTTTAGGTTCAGGAACAAAGTTGCCAAACTTTTACTCTCCGGCTACGGGAATTTTGAGGTTTTGAACATGCGCCGTAGTTCGCCTAGCACCGTTCTACTAGGTATCCTCAATATATGTATTTGTATTTTGCGTCTGCCGTAAGAAGAAAATGTCTATTTTAATTGACGGCGTACTTATTAATTTGATCAAGACATTTAAATTTTAAACTATATTCTCCGCTATCAGTGTAAATAGTATTGAATGTTTGCAATATTCAGGGCTAACGTATGGAAAGTTTTCCCTACATGTTATCAGTTGGACTGTATTTTACATCGAAGCTTAATTAATTTTTGTTACCGTTGCTCCTATTTAAAATAAACAGATCTATATGTATTTTATTTCAAAGAATACAACATCATATGAGCATATACGGTATTAGCAATTTTACGATATGTTTAACAAGACCCAAATTTTAAGTTGACTTCAAATCAGCTATACTGTTTTCCGCCATATTTTTGTTAACCGTGAACAACCACATTCTGAATACGTATATTTCTTTAGTGTCTCTTCCATAGTATCCTTTTCGTCTCCTCTTCGCCTGATTTTGTGTATTTTTCCAGTTCATATTGGAGAATATGTATGCTATTGCTACACAACTTGCCATGTCGCTCGACTATCAGACTACTTCGTCTTACACTTAACTTTAATGTAAAGGAGCTCATGTTGTTAATGAATAATTCATCGAGCAAAAGTGGAAAACACGAAAGAGTGCTTCAACAAGAGTCTATCTCTTTTGCCTCTTCTTTTTCGCTGTTCCTTTTCATTTTACAAAAAGTGGCATATTCCATTTTCAGGACAAGAGGACAAAAAAGTAAAAGAAGAGACTCTTCATTTCATTCATTCTCGTTTATTCATCTACCGCCAACGCTGCCGTCACTACCTCTTCTGTCGCCCTTTACTCTTCACATTATAATACATATTTTCCATTTTCTAGCCCTCCACTTTCCTCTCCTTTGAAATTTACAACAGTGACCAAAAAACTTTCTTATGAGCTTTGTATGTGAACCTGGTGCTGAGTGTCAGCTCGCTGGGTATAAAAAACGACTCGTCTGTGTTGATATGATGAACAGGACGATAAAAACTGAACTGAAAAACTGGTGGTGGTTGGGATTAGGATTGCATGTTTTTCTGAATTCTCTTAAAATGTATGGAATCCTTGTATACCATCAACCACAAACAGTAAGCGAGGTGCGAGCGGCGGTGATTAGATTTTGGATAAGTAAAAAGAGTGAATAAATGAGTGAAGTTAGATTGTGCAAGAGAAAATCGTATCACATCAAGCATGCAGCAGGTTTAAATCCCATATAAAAAGAGTTATCCATCCATTAAATCTTCTTCGCTCCAGTTTCCTTCATCATTATTATCAACAGTATTACCGCCATCTCAAGAAATAGTGTTAAAACTTATATTGATTATTACTACTACCACTATATGGAAGAAAAATGTTTCATTATAGAGTTCTCACTCAGTCAGTGAGGATAATGACGATTATGATAAAAACGGAAAGTAATTTGTCTTCATGCCTAGTTGTTATTGTACACAGTCATATACAAGTCACAACCTCATAATCATGTGCATCAAAGCATAAACAAACCAAAAATATCGATTTTTTTCTTTAAAAAAGTCATTTGGTTTTTTTTAAATTATGCTCTCTTCGTTTCAAGTAGCAAGAGCATGTTCCCAAAAGTACTTGCCTGAAACACGATAACTTCTACTACATCTTTTGCATGGAAGAAACCACGGAATTTGTATTACATTTTTTATGCCGTTTCCTTCTCTACTTTGAAAAACGTCTACTACTACACGCACACTTAGTGCTTGTACGAGTACAACTTACATCATTCACTCCTGTCTGTTATCCTCAAGTGAAGAGTAAAACTCCCCTAAATCTCCGCTAATTAGACCAAATGGCATTTCATTTTCATGAGAACTAGTTTCGTTTTATTATTATTATTCTTCGTCTGCTTCTTTCCCCCCTTTTATTTCCTTTTTTCTCTCGTAGCCTTCACTACACTTTCCTCTTTTCGTCTTCCCCATCAGTCACTCTCCAGTGGAAAATATTCCCAGGGAGAAATATCATTTACTTCCTTCTTGTTGCGCAAACTAAAAAGATTCTTCGGTCGGCCAAGGGAATCTGGAAGATGGGCATATACCAGTGGGGTTCATATATATGGGATGTACACAACTTTCTTTCTGATTTATAATGTGCACATTAGTGTACAGCGACGGCCACTTGCCATCAAGTAGACGGAACGTTTTTTTTTTCAGAACGAAATAACAGAAAGAGAGGCTGCATTTTTTGGTAAGTTGGCATCCGAGGCAAAGGTCCAAAAGAAAAATTCAATTTTCTCCATTTCTCTGTGTAAGCATGCCTATTTTTATACAACTCAAAAAAGAGATATTCATTCCATCAGAAATTCCGTCTTTTTCATCTCTCCTTATCCTGCCGCTATTATTTTGTAAGCCTTTGTGTCACCAATAAATCATGTGTGCACGGTGGCAGCAGGCTAGGTTTTTTCACAATGATGGATTGGCCGGTCGATTTTTAGCACTGGTCTTGTGTCGTGCCGTCTTGTATAGTGAGTTACCATGAATGTCACGTCATTTTGTATACTCCTCAGTGACCAACACATGCCGTGCTATAATTTTTTAACATCAAAGCAAACGCTGGTTTTGTAACTGTTTTGCTTGGTCGCCAATTTGATAGGGCGTACATGATTCATTTTTTAATTGTCACATGACGTACATGCATAAATTCTCATATCATCAAAATATTATACTTTTAGAGACATTTCTTTTCCAAAAAATTCAGTCTTATTTCGTATAGCCAAACACAGTTAGTATAAAGACTAATCCACTGACTGAAGGTAAACAATTTTGAAAGTAGCAAAATGTTTGTATTTTTCGCAATCGAAAGCTTTATGTGTTGCATAACAAACGGGATAAATTGTAGTTGCCGTTCCGGGTAAATGACAAAAATATACCACAAATTGGGGCAAGGTGAAGCGTTAGGCATTGTTTCGTGCGAAAAACATTGATAGGAAATGTAAGCACACTCGTTTTTCTACTTCATGATGGCATTTTAAGCATTCACAACACAACCCGATTTATTTGTCAGTATCGCATAATAACATGTAATTTGCGGTTGCACACACACCAGACATTTTTCGATGAAGGTATATCATAAATGACTGGTTTTTGTTAATGTAACGTTGCGTTGATACATTTTAAGTCTTCCGAGTATTTATTTTCGGTCTGGTTTCTTCATTGGGAGCATTTCTACGGTAAATGACCTATGACCCAGTATATACACTTGTTACATTCTTTGTTTAACCGTACTGTGTCTTTGCGTGTGAGGTTATCCTATAATTTTTCCAGATTCCCCAAATTTGCCAATTTTTCACGGGAAATTAAATTACTTTGTACGTAACTAATACGGGTTCTTTTGCCTTGTAAAACTATAAAAAGGCTTCATTGGTAAACTGGCTGCTAATATACTGCAATATCCTTCCAACTTGAATAAACCGACGTAAATGAAATATTCAGAACAAACTTTTGTACATCATGCAGATATGCAGCACACATACACTTACTACTTTATATTATTTTTCATCTTCAATTCTAAATGGATACAGAGAGCAGAGCAGAGCCCGTAATAGCGTCTAGAGAAAGCGTTGCATTCCTTACAAAAGTAATGTGCTCCGTTTACATTTGGACTCTGGACTTGGATTTTATTCTCGTTTGTAGCTGGTTTCTATACACAGCCCACCATGTTGCCTCAGTCACAGTGTCTTGTCTCTGGAACGTGAGCCGCTTTTCTTTCTTCTTCCTACTACGCGTTTCTATTTCTTCTCCTTTCCACATGACTTGTTCTGTTCAACAAGCGGAATTAATAGAAATCTAATAGGAAAAGCTACTACGACTACTCCTGCTTTGCTTCTTCCTCATCGCCTCCGTGTTCCTTTTTTAAGTAAAGGTTGTTCCACCATCAACAATAACGATGAACGGATGAGATGGAATGTGCTACCCAATAAAGTATAAATCAGGAGAAGTGCTAGTCGTCGTACTACCACTACTAGTAAGTAGTAGTCGCTGCAGTAAGTATACACAAGTGTATGTGTCGAGCCACTGCCGCAACTCGGCTGCCACCCCGCACCACTTACAACAAAATATACGATGATACGACATTGCTGAAATAGAGAAACCAGAGGATTTTTATCACCTGCCAAATTCCTTTCCTTCCACCTTCCTATTCCTATTACTCTCCTTCTGCTGCTGCTGACTCCTACGCTGGATTCCGGGAAAGGAACTGTTGAAAATTGCTGAGATATTAGTACTGCGGATGTGGAGGGAAATAGAGATCAGATTGTCTGTAAAATATTGCGTGAGTTGCCTCATTCATTTATTTTCCCTTTCCACTTTTCATCAGATTACGTTTTTACCTGAAATGCATCAGTATCACACCAACAACAGAACAGACCAGTGATGATTTCGCTACTTGCTGATTTCAGCAGAAGGATCACAGGAGAAGACGACGACAGAGAGTGTAAGACTAAGCAAACTAATGTGCAGATGTACCTACATATCACACTGTAAACAGAGTACCTGGATAAATGGGTATAGTAGGTACTGTGCACTATTATAAATGACACGGGCCATAGCCGTTCTGCTTAGTGGATATATGGTTCAATGCTCCATGTTTATTCCAACCATTCGATCCATTGTATATAGTAAGTACCACGAGGGATATCAACCGTTTTCAACGCATTTTTCACGCTAACCTGGAAATACAAATTACAAGAGCGGAGGAAGACAGCAGACATCCGTATATCTTCAAAATTGGTTAGCCATGAAACAGTGCAGAGCGTTTTACTATGGGAGTGTGTTTTCAAATTTAAAGAATGGAGTGTTGACGCTACTAGTGACTTGTTTGAACTGTGCAAGCGACGGATTTGGAAAACAAATCGAGGGCTTTTTATTCTTCTACGGTATTTTATGCATTCTTAACTGTCTGCTATTTTCGGAAATGTTTTGGTTGATATCAAGGATTGATCGATTCAAAAGACCGTGTCTGTCTGTACTTATTGTTAATGAATGACAATTCTAACACGACTCTTTTACATTTTTATTAGTAGTATTGATACAGGTTATGAAAGTCTTTTGTTTGATGCTGTCTATAGCAACTCGAAATTTGTGAAACTTGCTTGCGATAGTTGCGATATTTAATTGGGAATTTTACTCGTTTGTTTGAAGGTTTGTCATTTTGTTTGATGATCGTCAAGTAGTTTAACTTTGTTTAGTATTGTCAATATTGGATTTACTTCACAATAAACGTAAAAACAATTTGCTTTTGTCTGTAGCATTTTTTATTTGCTTTATGGCTTTACTCTTTGATTTTAAAAACCAATTATTCTCCACTTTAAAATAATAGCTTATTTGGAGTTGGACTGACAGTAATGTTTTTAACCTTCTACATGATTTTTTAACAGACATATTGATGGGATAATTAAATTAATTTAAGCATGTATACTTTCCAAAACGTACCTATAAAATGTATATAGATATTTATGGCAATAGCAATTATTTTTTTGAAAAGTATGGGTTATTCAAGTTTAAAATGGCAATAAGTTCAAAACTATTCACATCAGTGACAACCATGGGAACGAACGAGTATTACAATTATTCAACTTTAATATAGAATGTTATATACGAAGGAGCAAACAATTTTCATATAGCGAATCAAAACAACCATTGTGCTTGGAAGACATCAAATGTCCACGGCAATTCTGACAAAGAGGTGGTCATGTTAGTATTCATAGTGCGCTGTTCCGATATAAAGTTTCTCTCTTTGTCAAACGACACGTTCTTAAAAGATAATAGTAACCTTTGAGGTTTTGCTTCCTATTAAATATACTATGAGACTAAAAGAAAAATGATGCAGTTAAGATGTCATTTTGAATAAATGCATTTCATGATGCGTTTTATTTTTTGCTGGCAATAAATGGCATGAAACAGTTTTCAGTACGCGAGCACGTTTTCTTTCCTCGCTCCACTTGTAATTCGGTATAAGTTATAACATATCTTCTATATATGCCCTTCCCTTTTTATTTTCAACATTTTTTTCGTTTTCCCCCGAATTGGTAGCAAGTGTTTTTGTCATGTTATTAGCCAAAAAGAAAAAAAAAACATATGGAATCTGTATTAAAAACCGACACTCCGTTTTATTTCCTATATATCCATACGTTTCTTCTAATATATTTATTGACAATTTATTGCCATCACTGTCCCCCTATAATAATGCACTGTTTCATCTGCTGTGTGTCCAAAAAGCAAAAAGATTAAAATGATATTTTTTCTTACCGTGCAACAGGGCTGCCACGATTGACAGCGCTAGCGTCCACTTGGGAATCATCTCACGGGTGCACATCTTTCTTTTTCCCCTTTTTTCCACTGACTTTTCCGTTTGTTACCGGAGAGGCGGGCTTGATGACGGGACAGAAGGAGAGCTAAAGGAAGAAGAAACTATTTCCTCTGCCACTCTGCCTTTCTCCTTTGTGTAGTCACCACCTCCACGTTCGCTTTATAAACGAGCTCTACTGTAGAAACTCCGGACACTACCACCAGCCACCAACAAAGGAGAGAGTACGAGTTGATTCACAGTAAAATGGGTTATTATCGTATGCTTCCTTGAGCTTGATACACTCTCTCTCTCTCTGATATCGTCTCGATCAAAAAGGTTAATAAAAATTCCGTATTTTTACTTCTGCTAACTCTTCTCTCTACATTAAGAGATACGATACAATTTTATGAACGCATCTCCGAAAAGGGAACACTCCAGTCCTTCAGTTTAGTAGCCGTTTTCACTATTTCGTCCTGACTTGTTATAATAATATCCATTTGCTTGTCTGACTTTCCCTTTCCGTTCTTTCACTTGTTATGTCACCCGGGATATTAAATTTTCTCTTGTCACCCGGTTCGATGCCCGTTTGTCTCTTGTCTCCCTCCACACTATCTACGTAGACTCTATTGAGATTATTACCCCACTACCACCACCTCCTCAGCCACTGCTTATTCCTGCTATCATCCAACAACTTCAAACAACACGGGATACTCTTATACTCTATCGCACGCTCTACTTGTCACCCTGGCACGTTTTCTTTCTTTTTTTACTCCTTTTCTTTCATTTTCTTTCCTCGTAACGGTTGCCTTCGTTTTTTTCCTTGAAAAGAGGAAGAGTTGGTTACGTGGCAGTTGTCCTTTCCTCTTGTGCTTTTTTCCCTCCACCTCTTTTTTCTCTTGCTGGCACCTGCTCAATCTTCCCAGAAAAAGAGAGAAAAGCTGACAAGTTATTCTTATTTCTTCTTCCTGTGAACAGAAAATCAAGAAAGGGTATTGTAGGTACTTTTACCAATGAGCCTACATACGACTTGACATGTAGTGTAACGTAGGTAAGTATTGTGCAATGTGAGATTGATGAGTGAAAAGGCTTCCCTTGAATTGCCTTTGTATCAATGTAATGCTTTTTTAATAAGCGTTCTACTGAAAAAAGAAAATAGAAAAAGAACACGATGATTCAGAATTTTTCTGTTACCGAGAAGTACCCTCGTTGCAGCTCACAAAAGCGTAAAGTATAATCCGAACGGAAAATGTACAATACGAATTTGTATCGTAGAAACCATACCATATCGTGATAACATGTAATGACTTTCTCTTCCTTTCCGCCAATAAATCACAATAATCTATTTTGCAACGTGTGTTAATCAAAGTTTACCACAAGTAATTCCCAAATCTGTACTTGCACAGTACAAGTAGAACTATACATAAATACACTAAGGACACATTTCATTCTCATTTATCTTGTATTTACATTTTACACTGAAAGGCATTCATCAAGAGATCAAGTACGCCCCTATGTGCCCCTATATGCGTATCAAAATACTCTTTTCATATTTTTCATGTTCCAAAGTTATTAGTTGTTACATCCCCATTTGTTATAGTGCGAGAGGAGTCTTTTTCGACTATTAAGCATTATTTAGATGATATAGTAACCGGGTTTATTAACTGTGTTAACAGTAAACAGTATGTGAGCAAATACGGGGGATTACAATCTTTAAGGTAGTTTATGCTTGTAATGTGAGTATACGTAACTCAGGTGGAACATCAAATGAAAGAAATTACTACGCATTGAAATTGACAATGATTACGTACGTACAGCATGTGAGATAATATTTAGATCTTTCATCTTGCTTTCTTTTTTTCAAAAAATAAAGAGGTTTGATAGAAGGAAATCTGACGACAGATTTTACACGGTTTTTACTTTCTCTTTGCTTTTTTACTAGTTATATCAGAAGGGAAAATTACATTGTGGAAAGAATGAAGTGTCATTTCCGGAGAAGAGTATGAATGGAAAGTAAAAAGCAAAGAACCGATTGCTTTCTTTTCCCTCGGCTCTGCTGGTTTTCGGTTGCCATTCAAAAATAAAAATACATACATAAATAAATTGAAAGAGTCAATTTAGTCAGCGCAACATATTGAGGGTATAAATGTCGAGCATATGGGTAAGTGTATGTAATAGACATACCTATGTTCCATATTATGTGTTTTACGTTGACTCGCCTACACGGAGAGAATATGAGGCGGTCTTGTCATACGCCGTCATAAATACGGAGTCAAACTCAATTGTAATTTGCCAGAATAAAAAAGTATGATTCCGTATACTGCATTCCTTGCACTCTCGCTACAATGTTCAACTGAAAGCTTTAGGATTCTCTATGGAAAACATAAATCTCCACGACGATGATGTAAAATGCAATTCAGTAGAGTAAATTGAGTCTAAATTTGAATTTGCAATTCAATACATTCTGCTACCAAAGGGTACAACGCGCAGCAGTCTTCTTTCTCCATTTCCACCTGAAACTTAAACGATTTCATTCTCTCTTTTCTCTCGCAGAAAAAGTGAAAGAAACGACGATCACGACGACATGCTCAATCATCGTGAGGAAAAAATGAGGAAAAGAACGAAACCTTTTAGGTGGCTATTGTATCAACCAAACTTCTTTCAATTTCAATTCTCCAATGCACATGTCGGATAATTCTAAGGAGTCGCGACGAGAGTCAGCGAAATAAGGTTGCAAAAATGAAGATTTTTTAAAATATTGACGCCTGTTTGCGTTTTCCGATTTTGTAATGCAGGCTGTATAATGTTGTTGTCTACAAACCACTGGGTGTTCGACCGACCTCACCGCCTGTCTATAAAATAAAGATGAAAGTCGAAACTTCAAAATCTTTGCTTCTGTAGTCTAGTCAGCGTCTTACCAAATAACATACGCTGTACTTCCCAAAAATGGCCACTTCCCAACCTACCAATGCAATGTACATCCCTTGGTCATGCATGAAAAACATGTTGGCTGTGTGAAAAGAAACTGAGCAAGAGGAAAATATTTAAACTTGTATGATAAAAAGCTTGCCATTTTTTTACCAGCGAAACGAATAAAGACATGATTGCCAAGTCGAGGTAAACGATTTCATTTTGTTAAACTTTAATCCGTTCAAAAGCTTACTACGTGCATGAATCAACACATCTGTGCACGCTGCAACGAATTATACAACTGGTTCAGCCAAATACAGAAGCAGAACTGGGGGAAGTTGCCCACGTGCCTGGTACAAGTAAATCTTTTTACGTACTTATAAAAATAAAATTCATCGGTTGTTGAAATCTGAGCGACAGTTGGGGAAAGCTTAACGGACCAGTTTGTATATATGTACCGTTTCCGTGCTCATAGACATGTTATTTTAATAACAAGATCACAGAATCGTTTTGAATACATTAAAATACTTTAGCAACCAATATTTAAAAAATACGAGTGAAATCTTGTATAGTAATACATGATCATTGCAAAAAACTGAACAGATGCTAACTGAATATTATATGACAACGTATCAAAAAATATTCCGGTACAATATCTAAATGCACGACTAAATCAAAAGAAAGGATCATCTATAGCGAGAAAGAGAACTGTGAATAATTAAATCATAGTATCAGTTTTCGTTAACATACCTATCAAGTAGCAGTTTAAAGTGTATAATTCTAATCCGTTTGTATACAAATGGCTTCCTTTCTATTTATTTTGTCTGAAAACTGGAATATCTCATGTTTCGGACGGTTTTTTAGCACTTATACGGTAGTTTTATTGTAGTAGTAGTAGTAGTAATGTCAATATATACTGCAGTATAATTTCAACGAAATATTGTGACTTTGACGCCAGTTCTTTACCATACAGACATTACAAATGCAGAATATGTCACGTCCATTAAGTATAATATGATCATCCACCACTTTTCAAAATGCTTATTATTTACACCATTTTCTTGCATCGACTGAAATGACTGAACGAATATATCATAAAGTAAATACATACCGTAATTCCTCATAACTTTTTGGCTGTAACAAACAGAGAACTACAATGTGTACATTGCACATTACTACGTTTTCTTTTTATTACTTACATTATTTGCACGATTTATAAACACTCGTGCCACATGTGTAAATGAAAAGGGAATTTTGACTTTTGACACGCCACCGAGAAGTTATGCAAATGATATGTGGGCGCAAACACGAACTGAGAAACAAGGAAAAACAAACCGGGTCATTTGAAAAATTAGTATAATACTCAAGTTAGTTAATTGCCATAGTTAATCAAGCAGTGCATATCATACACATATAATTATCAAATGCATTTCAATATTTTTACTGAAGCGCAAGCGTGATATTCATGAATGGTGTCTGCATCAAAATCTCCCACGTCAAATGGAAAATGTTAAAGGGCATTCGCTCAACTGACTTTTAATGTTAAAATGGTGACAAAGAGCAAATTGTGCAGAATAAGGCGCATGTTATAATACATAATAATAATAACAACAAGAATTAAAAATATACCTACATAGAAGTTGATTGCTCCAACAGAAGTTTCGCGTTACCGTTGGAAACTTGACAGGAAAGCTTTATTCACGTATCGATATTATTTTTATACCTTTGTGCTTTAAGTTGTCACTGTGTCACCAAGATTGTTTAGGGATTTTCGTATATGTCTTAAAGATATACCTACGTATAAGATCGTAAGAGTCTCAACAATCCATTTATCGATATAAAGTCAACTACATGGCTGCTCAACGCGTCCTGTGTGAGTCATCGTCATCCAAACTTATTATCTAACCATCATTTTACCAGTCAAGCCTACAACATTGAACAAGAAAATAAGAACCCTCGCTTGAAAAAATAAGTAGCAGAGGAGCCGTACTATATTTCAACCCCATTTTACACACTGCACTCAAACACAAAAAAAAGAGGGTAAAAAACTAGGGAAAGAACAGGATAGCCAGCATATACATACAAGATACACTTTTTTCTCCAGAAAAACGAATTTTTCGGACTTTTCAGGTCACCCGAAAAAGTCAGTGTCTGATAACGTACATTGTTCGAAGCGTGTTCACATTAAAACTTCAAAAGAAACAGAAAGCAACCGTTTTTTCAAATGACTGGACGTTAAACATAAGATATGGTCGGCGCGGAGAAGAAACAATTTTAGTTTTCATTCATTCTCTCCTTCCTTGTCTGTTTTTTTCTTGTACTGTTTGTTACTTGTTCTGAAGCGAAGAAAAGTTTTGTATTTTATAAGTACTTAATGAGTTTTTGTCCTTTTTGTTGTTGTTGGATTAGTCAACAGACAGACGGCTTGAGAGCGAGAGAAAATAAACAAAGTATGCTTACTTTTTTCCCAAAAAAAACATTCAGTGAACTACTGACTGATTCAGTAATCAAGTAATCACTACAGTATAAAATTTTATCCTCCTTTCGATTCTGTAATAATAACAGAAGAGAACATTAGTTGAATGACAAGCACGTTATTATATATTTTATGTAACACTCTTTCAGCCCTGTCTACTTTCCCAAGTCGTCAATTTTTTTTCTTAGCGCAAGTTCATCATTATTACATTTTTACACGAACTTTCCACATATTTTATTATGCCTGGAAATTCAGTTAATTTTTGAAAGTGCTCTCTCTCTCATTGCAAACGCTTTTTGGAGTTTATTGTTCTCTTTTTCTCATCATCAACATCATCGTGATGTTGATGATGATGAGTTGCATGTTTGCATGTATTTATCCTCCTGATGATTAATTAACTAAGAGAACTACTACTTCACTTCTTTTTTTTATTATGCTTTTCTTTTGTCCTCAATTCTTTGTTCAAGTCATATTATTATGTCCGTGCAGATATTGAAGTGAGAAAGGAAGTGTACAAGTTTGTGTTTGATCTTTAATGTGTTGCTGTTGCTGACGCATAAAAAAGCAGATGCTACATAGTGCTACTACTACTACTTTACTCTCCTACTCTCTCTCTCTCTCTATTAAGGCTCCTTTTTACCCCAGTTATTCCAAAGAAACTGGAGAAGCAGCAATCTAGTTTGGCATATACATTACAATTTTGTACCTACATGTTTACATTATTTACTTTTGTTTGTCGTTAACTTAACTCTTGATCTGACTTACGTAATAGCGGGGGGCACACAGAGAGAACAAAGAAATAAATTCCAAACCTCACATCAGTTTTCTCCTTCTCTCAAGTGTTTGCTGTCGACGCTCTCCTTCTCGTTCTGCTTGTTGTTTTCTTTCATGGAATAGTTAGTTAGCAGGAGAGCGGGGCCTGAACGAACCAGGGAGAAAAATAAACGGATCCAAACTGACACTTGCACTTGCAGTAGTTTCTTGATGAAATATCTTTATTGCACATGACGGAGAACGTGAATGAAGACGAGAGTGGACGTGGAAAAGTTAGTCATGGGAAACCGGTGGCAATGATGATTGCAAAAATAATTTAGCAATACTTTCTACTCTTTTGCTGCTTAACAAACCAGATTTATTTAAAAATAGACACTCCACTACTCGCCCCTCATTATGCTGAGAAAATGAGGGAGAAAAATTCGTGTATGTACCTACACATATATAACACTCGCGCTATTTTGTGCAGGACGCTGACAAAAACAACAGCATGGTTTACCACTTGCGGAATTTGGAGGAAAATGTTATCGTGTCTTTCATGAGAGACTGTCTTCTACGTTGTTGCCAGCACGGAGAGCAACTTGCAAGTGAGCTAACAACCACTTGAGCCATCTCAATTTTGTACAAATGTATGTATTACGAGGAGTATGTACGCAGCCCAGGAGTTAGTTAGACAGACAGCTTGAAAATGGGATGGGGAATTTGGGAATGCCATTCACAGTCAAGTTAGCTCGTGTATATACGAGGGCGTAATACAAAGGTTGAGTATTTACAAAAAAGCGGTGTGCCGTGCTGGCATACTGTTGGCTTGGTTCGCAGTAGTAAGTGCGTGTTTAGTATTTACGCTAACGCAAACTGGTGGAAAGAATGGAACAGCAGATGCGTTCCGAAGGGAGGAAGAAAAGGGCAGATGTGGTGGTTGGTGGTGAAGGTGGTTGTTGTTGAAGAGCCGATCCTAGGCGCGGTGGTGGTCGTGCTCCTCTACTAAACTGTTATTCGCGTAAAACATTATTACAGTTTACTTTTCGTTACTTGCGTGTTAGTTGGTACAAATAAACGCAACATTGTTCTCAATATACATATCTACCTACTGACATTCGGTAAATATGTATCTATCTATAAGGTCCGATTCGGGAATTACTCTGAAATCACTCAAGAAATGATTTTGACACATAACAAAATGCAGGCCAAAGTTGTAGAACAGCAAAAAAATTGAAAACGGGGAAGTGTGTAATGAGTCATGGTGTGAGTATGATTGCGGGAATTCAGGCAAAGCTTTCTTTTGACACGCAAGAGTTATAACTGTGTGTGCACGGGTTTAGATCATGTGCTGGTAAATAATAGTGCTTAAAAATGGACAATTGGCCATCCATTTAATTATGTATTTTGCTCTGGCAGACCATAACCTAACTTTAATAAGAGGATTGATTATGTCACTGTGTCAAAAAAAATAACTACCAGTGTATAAAACCCTAAATTATTTGCCAGCTTTGTTTCTGTCGCTGACGCGTTGGCTAATTTTATTCATGAGAAGTGATGTCAACAGCATATTATATATGATTTCTGTTTCTAACCTTATTTTCGATTTCTTACTTTATGTAGTAGTATGTGTATACGTTTTACTAAATCTACACTTACTACCATAACGTAAGTTATGTATGTGACAGACTCTTGATTTTTCTTAGAATTGACTTGCGTAGAGGAAATATAATAAAGTCGACATCTTTCTGGGTTCTCAGTTAAAACAGTACACGGTGGAACAATAACAGCATATGGAGTGGCGTGGACAGTTTGAAATATGAAATAGGATCATATATTGTTCGCTTACGCTCATACTGGTTTTTATTTTTTATGTATGAACCTTGGCAATGCTGCATTCCCTAAATTTAAATTCATATTTGAGGTAATTATTTGTAATTAGTAATTTATTATGCTCTTTATGTCCCGTGAAGTCGGCAACATAATTTTACTTTTTTAAGTACAATGATACAATTTTAGTACTTAAATACGTAGGTTCCACACTTCAAGTACAGAAGTCATTATTTTAAGTCTCAACAAGAAAGAGAACGTTCTTTTACTTCTACAGCCAAAAGTTTGCGAACGTTTTAAATTATTATTAAACATCATTGCTTGTGTTCGATTACGGAAACCGTTTCGCAAGGGAACGAAATTCACTGGGCAAATGTCTAATGATGGGCACAATGGGCCTATGTATAGCATATCTCTACCTATAAAATCCCAATGTCTGTTTGGATAGACTCGATCTTCTCTTAGGGCTTTTGTCCAATTAACCTGAAATTTGGCATACACATTCCTGACACCCTTGGCTCTCA
>JAHZNB010003791.1:0-15423 GCA_027744295.1 Callyntrura guangdongensis
GTAAATAAAGTTAATTATCTCGAGAACAATTAAATTTAGAAGGCTGAATTTTTCGGAGACATTAGCCAAGGGTGTCAGGAGTATGTGTGCCAAATTTCAGGTTAATTGGTCAAACGCCCTTCGAGCCTATCCATAGACAGAGATTCAGAGAATAGACAATTAGAATATAGGATACTATATCCATTGAATTCAAAGCATTTCATTAACACATAGATCTTTGCTTGATGTCCATGGGTATCTATTGCTGCAATCCGCCGAGGGGTTAAGATGATTTATATCGGGCGTCAGGTTCATAGTGAGCAGGCTGGCTAGGAGCAAGCTTTCTTGACATAATTTAATTTATCGAGCAGACCTGGCAACTACAATATTGTTTGTAAACTTTTTTTTTGTTTAAAGATTAAAAAAATAATAAGGAGTATATTGAGCCAGTTTTAGTTAATTCATTAAAATGATCAGGCTAATGATGTACACTGAATAAATTACTGTAATCTCACTATGAAAATATGCCGACGCCGCCTTTATGGCGAAAAAGACCCTGCATAATAAAAATGTCATTTGGTCACGGCCCAATTTTTCCTATCCTCGATATATTTTCATTTCGTTGTGAGCAAAGTTTCTCTTCCAATTTCCAAAAGTATGGCAAAATGTATGAAAAGTACAAAAAGACTATGTTGTTGCCTCTGTTCGGTAAGACATTACATGTATAAATTAATTCTACAAAGATGTAAACTGTGTACGCTGTACAGCGGAAAATGTATCAGATTTTTAATCAATAACGTGTTTCTTTGAAACAACGTACATGTGTGATCCATAATATCTGTATACGAGTCTGTTGAATATGTATTTACTAAATTATAGGGCGATTATGAGGACGAGCCATCTTTGTCATTGGCGTACCTTTATGCGTTTGATTTTGACCATACGATAGTTGACCAAAATTCAGACTCTGCCGTAATGGAAATTATTCATGATCCGGTTCCAGAGAATTTGACGCGAATGTACGATGGAACAAATTGGACAGAATACATGGACAAGATTTTCCGTTTTGTGGCAGACGAAGGAGGAACTTACGACATGATAGCACATAAGATTTCTTTACTTCGACCTACAGATGGTGATTTCTAAAAGTTGAACCGATAATGTTAAATATAGGAATTTTAAATCAGTTTGATTCAATGTGAAATGAAACTTGTTATATCATCAATTATTCTCAGGTATGATTCCATTACTTCAAAGGATATCTACCAGTCGTAACAAACATCATCAATCCAAATTTGTTATCGTGTCGGACGCAAATACTTTCTTTATAGAAACATATCTTCAAACTAGAAATCCGCCTTTGTACCCGGATGCCATTATTACGAATCAAGCCGATAGAACCGATGAGGGATTTTTAAAATTAACGCCCTATGAAAATCAATGTCACTGTCCGATGTGTCCACAAAATCTTTGTAAAGGAGAGGCTCTTTTGCGGTATATTGAAAGAAAAGGACCATTTACAAGAGTATTTTATTCAGGTAACCTGTAGTTTGAGCAGTTACATAAATAAGCTAAACGAATGTTGTTTCTTGTTCTCGTCGCAAAATATATTTTCATTTTAATACCAATATAGGTGATGGCGGAAATGATATCTGTCCTGCTACGAAGTTAACAGAAAACGATGTTGTTTTTGTTAGGAGAAATTTTGCAATGGAGAAAATACTAGCGCATGGAACGTGGAAAGGACACACGATATCTATACGAGCCAAGGTACTTAAAGCGTTTCTTCATAAGCAACTTTAACCCTCTACATAGATTTCTCACATGGTAGGTAATTCTTATAAAAATAGGTAGTTTATTGGGACGATGCAAAAACAATCGAGGACGAAATGGAATTTTAAAGATATTAGGATTCGGTGGGTGCTGTAAAGAGTTCCAAAATCCAACAATCAATTAATGAATCCATTAAATGAATCATGTACTCTTTGCTATAACTAAATACAAATTAGCCTCTCAAGTAATTGGGCGTGCACATGTACTGAGCACCTTGAAACTGGACTGGATAGTAACGCAGTAATTTGTGGAATTTTCGTCCGATTGGCATTTTTATTGATATTGATTCTTCAAATCATAAATAATTAATTACCATACCCAACAAGTGATTTTCAGATACACATATATTTCTCTGTGCATGATAATGTATATATGCCCAATTGCCCAAATATTTAGGTAAATATGTAATTACTGTTGTAACAGAGTTCATTTATTTATTTTTGTAGAACGGAGAAGGCAGTAACGTTTATTGATAATATCATCAAAAAATAATTTAACAGCTATCGACTGTTAATAATACAACACAACGACTGTATATTTTGAATGTTTCATAAAATGTGACTAACTATATTAATTGATCAGTTGATCACAACACAGTAAATCATACTCATCCTTACGAACTAAAATTACATTAAAATATATTGACTGACAATTACAGGCACATATTTTTCATATGAATCAGTTAATTATTGTCAGTTAGTAACATAAATATTGAGTTTGTGGCACTTCCCAGTTTTAAACTTGGTAACGTTTTGTTAACAATTACCTTATAGTTCACAGATCATAGTTTATCTATAAAAATAATGACATTAAAAATCCCAATCCCAACCACTTAAATCAGAGGGAGGTGAGCCTGATCGATCTGGAGGATACTCGTCAAAATTTCCGTAATCAAGCGGTCCGCGTACATCTGGGATAATTGGCGGTGTCAAACTTCTATCACGCAAGCCATACCAATCGAATCCGTCAAACCACCTATATTAAAACCCATAATTATCAAGTAATTAGTTTAATTGATCACGGTATATACACCTAGAATGCTTTGTCTAGTTTTTAAAGACGTACTTGTGCTTTTTAATGTCTGATATCCTTCCTCTTTGGGCTCCAAGTCGCTCTCCTGGATTATCTCGACAAAGTTTCCTAATTAAATTCAATGCGTATTTGCTTACAGACGGTGGAAATTCAACGGCATCGATTCCTTGAAGAATAATTTTATAAGTCCGTAGAGGATCCCCACCTATTATTATACCGTTACAAAATAGAGTGAACAATTAAAAAAGTATTAAACAATGCTTGCCATAATAAAAAAGTTTCTCGTTATGCTTTTACCAGTAAACGGAGGTGTTCCAGTTAAAAGCTCGTACATCAAAACTCCTAGTGACCAGAAGTCAGCGCTGAGGTCGTGTCCTCTGTTTAAAATTATCTCAGGGGCTAAATATTGTAGAAGTTTTAATATTTTACTTCTTGTATAAGTATAAGTATATGCAAAAGGTATGACCTAATAAATCCAATAAATATATTTTACCGCAATATTCAGGAGTTCCACAAAAAGTCCAAGTTTTCCGACCCTGCAAACGAATATTAAATGTGGTATAAACGCATGTTAAGTGGGGTTCGCATTGTCAACTAATTTTAGTAACTAATTAATTATCTAACTAAAAATATTGTATAAAACAGGTAAGATGAATATCTTTCTGGGAAAGCCATGAGGTTTTTTTTAACAGTTTACAACTTTTTACTTTACGATTAGTCTACTATTTCATATATTGTCTACTTACTTGGCAGTATCGTCATCGAATCTGCCCCTGTCTCTCAGCACTGTCCAAAGCTCTCCTGTTGGGAATGAAACTTTTCGATTAAAGTGGCCAGATAAGACGGTTATGCTTTGTCATATATTTGTCATATACCATCAATTATTAATATTATTATATATTATATCCATGTATTTACCACCAAGGCAGCATTCCATAAGCATATACAGATACTTTGAATCTTTAAACGTTTTGTACAGTTTACAGATAAAATCACAGTTAGTCTCCAGTAAAATTGCCTTTTCAGATCTGATATGTTCAATTTGCCGGGTCGACACAATCTACAAGAAAAAACTTTTTTCCACTTGCCATTCGTTTTAATATAAATATAGCCCTACTTCATCTGATGTTGCTTTACCTGACACTTTTTCATTTTCTTTAGAGCAAAGGCACGGCTGTTGTCGGATGTCAGGGTGCAGAACTCAACACGTCCAAAACCACCAACACCAAGTGTGGTAATAAGAGTTAGATCCGCTAGCTTGATTTTGGCTATATCGTCAGGTAGTCTGCGGTTGAAAGGAAATATCATTGTAAACTTTATAACACTTCAATATTTTACCATCGTTTTTCCTTTATTTAAATTACTAACTTATTCTTCTTTTGTGCCCGATCAACCACTCTTGTTTTAAACTCATGGCACTTATAGATCATTTCTTCGTAAGCTTCTCGGTCTATCTTGACGCAGGTAATACCATCGTCAGTGTTAGCAAGCACGTTATACGTGTACAACCCATTTCTCCTACATTACAGGAAAAATATAAATCTCACAATACAATTACTGTAAAATATTCACTAATACATACATATGAAGGTAATTTAATTATTTTGCGAGAAAGTAATAGTTTTTTAAAACAAGTGCAGAGGAACTCATTCATTATTAAGTTAATGCAATGGTGCTTTGCTTCATGCATGCATACGTCTGAAATGCTTTCTCTCCGAAAAAGTCTCCGGGATGTAGGGTTTTCAAAAATATTTCATCCGTTTTTCCAATCTCTAATGTCTTGAAAGTGGCTTTAGCCTAGATGACCACAAATTAAAATTTTGTATATCCATGAATGACGACAGTTATGTTAACTATTTTCCAACCACAAGAATTTCATCTTACAGATCCCACGACAAGAAAATACATGGCGTCTCCTTTTTCCCCTTGGCGAATGATGTAGCTTCCATTTTCAAATAACACCTACAGAAAACGTTACGAAAATTGCATGAAACTTGCCTTATGAAGCTCGAATATTCTGTCATTCATTTTCCCGGAATTTCATTATGGAAAAGGTATGCTGTCAGTCAGAGAGTTTAAAAAACATATTACCTCTGAGATATGATCTGACAGTTTGCCAAAGAACCCATCGTTAAGCTTGCGAAATATTGGCAATGACTTCAGAAACTCAGCACTACTCGAGTCTTCAAAGCCTTTTTTCTTCCCAGATCTTGATAAAAGAGCAGGGAGATTTGGTTTTTTAAAGCTTAAACCGCGTGATGGCGTTGGGGCTGAAACAAAGGCATGAACGGAAATTAGGTATCACGATTTAATTTAGCTCTTGGGGAATACAATTACGTGATTAGTGATTACAAACGTAATCAATCACGATCTCGCATACTCATGATCATAAAATGTCATTGGCAATGTTAAAAAACTACTGTATTTTGGCATTTACAATAACCGTTCATTAAAATAATATGAAATATACGACGACTTTATAAATCAAAACTGAAAAATGGCTACATACACTTTTGGACTGAAACCCTTTGATCTTGATAATGATACAAGGTTTTAAAATCTGTAAAATATTTTCCTGCTGGTGTCATATCAGCAGGAATACTTCTCTGTACTGCTGGTTGCTTCCGTCTGAAAGTGGTTTCTCCGTCGTTCGCTTCATCTGTAACAGATAAAAAAAATCAACCATTAAAATTAAATTTTCATGTGTAAAATTAATATTTGTTGAATGTTGAAACACTAACTCTTTCGTATGATTCTATACATCGGATTGTAAAATAATTTAAGGATGCTTGAAATAGTTGAAATATTTCACAATAACAAATATTAGTAGCTATTGAAATGAAATGTAGCTGGTAACTGTTCTAATCCATTGATTGTTGTATGTACAAAAGTATTGGATTGACTGACGTGTATGCAGACGTAAAAGCCTGTCGTACAAACTATAGCCTCAACAACTTTCATAATTGAGCTAGATTCATCAAAAATGAACAATAAGTAATTATACAATTACAATGTCTATAAACTTGGTATTGGTATATAAGCAATTCATGGTCACACGTAACACTCACACTTTCGTAATCTTTCAGGACCTAAGCTTCACGTCGCGAGTCATTCTTGTTATATTTTATTACGATTTACGATCTTTTATAATGTATAATCGATCTGACAAACTTTATTATTTCCTCTGACGTATCATTGTATGAAATAAACCACAAAAAGTTTTGTTCAAAATGTTTCCAGTTTTTTAAAGTCACATAGTCACATGTGTAAACGCAACTAAAACTTATAAAAGTGGAACAGACGATATTTTCCTTCCGGTCAATAAAAAAGCTTAAAAGTAATAAAAATTTTAGTGTCAATTAAGGGGATTCTAGTTGGGGGAACAGTACATAAATCAGTCAGTCGAAATAATAGTCATTAAATGGTGAGTCCGAATTTTTAAATAAAGATGTCTCATTACATTAAAATGTGTGTTGTCATTTTTAAATTGCCGCCGCATGACTTTCCATTTGAGTCGACCTCCTCTCGTTTACGCTTCAATTTCTTGTACATTATTATAGCCAAGGGTTAAAAAATAAATTTTTAGGAAAAAAATTGTTCAGAAGTTTTTCAGCAGTGAGTCTGTGGACCAGCGCAGCGATGCTTTTGGCTTAATGATACGGTAAGCGACCATGTACATGCCAAAGTAAACACTGATATACGATCTTCTTTCTTGCGTAGCGTGATGAGTGATGGCATCAAGATCAAGCCGAAATAGTCTTAAATGTAGTGGTGGTGATTGAAAGCGCTTGTGTGCAGTTTCATCCATTCTTGTGTGCCCTTATCTGATGTTCTCCACTAGTTTCAAGGCATGTAGCAATAATAACGTCACGGTGACCCCAAAATATCACTAATGGCAGTGGGTAACCTTTCGTTTGGTCAAAAATACACACATTTAACTGCCTGTTACAAAGAACGAAGGATTTTGCGAATTCTTTCAATTTACCGCTACTGTTACGGAATTTTCTCTCCATGTGTGCACTGCGCATGTTGAGACAGATGGCGATGATAATGTCGGTGATATTACTGTATTTGTAATCAACAAACAAACCAACAACGGAAAATAGTAACGAGATGCAGCACGATATGACAGTTGCATCAATAAAATACAATTATCGAAGCTGATACAAAAACTAAAAACGCTTGTTTTTGTCCATTTCTAGTTAGTTTGTCTTTTGTACTATATGTGATGTGAATACCGGGAACAGACTCATCATCATCATCAGTATCGAGCTCAGCGCGGCAGACATGGATTAGGTTAGGTTCATTATATACCCAAGAAAAATCAGTAGTGTCGTTGTTTGAAAAAATACAGAACAGTCTTCCGTTCTCGTCGTTCATTATCAACCATGTATAGTTGATAGTTGCATGTCGAATTTTTTTTTACCTGTTTATGTTTACAACGACAAAAATGATGATTGCGTTTTATTTTAAAAGATGAAGGAATTTACCGTTCCTTATTGGGTATACATACAATTTGCCATTTTTTCAGTATTATAGACCAAATAAATAAATTATAAGAAGGGATAGTTCTAGATTGGCGCAGCTAAAAATAGACCAAGGGAAGTGGGAAGAAGTATGTAAGTAGGTAGCATATCACAAGGAGGTACGCACAAGCAACAACAGCTTCAGGTTAGTACATGAGTATTTAAATTTCAAAAAAGAATTTCTCGAGCCATGTTTTCAGTTTTGCTTAACAATTATACCTCATACATGGTAAGTAACACGGTACGACACAGCAGTTTCATTGACTCTCAACCATTGTATTGCGTGCATTCATTTTTGATTTACGTTTTTCACTTCTAAATTTCTTAATTAATTATTTACACGGGATTTTCATCAACGTTAATTATTTTTGATCGTTGTATTAGGTAAGGTTAACGTTCAAGTTAATTATGCTTGAATATACTGCCATTCATTCCTCAGTTCACTACTTTTTCTATTACCATTGCAGCAGCTGTATGAGGCAACTTGCACAGATGAAAACGAGAGTTTTTTTACAAACCTTTTATGATTCATTGTAACGCGTCTGTTACGCACATTACACGGCTAGCCTATATATTAGCGTTCTTCGCCCTTCGTTAGATAAGCACATTCTTCTGTTTACTAAACAAGGAATCAAGCGCTGAATGGCGCTGGCTGTGCTGGCATATGGCATCATGGCATGTAGTGGTGATGATGAGTGATGATAATCGTGTTATGGTACCTACTAAAATGGGAAGATTCTTCATGCGTTAAAAACGATTTCAATCCAACGCTCTACCTCACATTTTTGTCTGCAACATACCCCTACCAACCACAACATGAACAAAGTTGCTGTTGTAATAAGAGACTCGTTATTATCACGTTGTTATATTATTGTATGTTGCTGCTGCTTATTTATGTGTAGCTAGCACAGCAATGTGCAAGCGTAAATTATTTTTGTTTCATTAACTCCCAAAAAATCACTGCAAGGCACGGTATATTTATTTATTGCTCCTCATCAGCAGACATCCCTCAGACAAACTCGTCTTTTATTGGCCACAAGAACACGTAACAAAATATTACTGAACGAGCGCTCTGCGTTTTCAACGTCGAAGAGTCTCAACAATTGAATGAATCTTTGTGACCAATAATGGGGATAAAAATGAAAAGCAGATGTGTTCAATATTAAATACACGAATTAACAAGTCGACGACGAGTACGCTTAGCACGAAAACAGTAAATATTATGCACCTGTTATATATTATATATGCATGTATAACCGATAAATATTCGTTTGCGCACTACACATTACACCGACTAAATACTGTACAAAGCGTTATCTTAGCTGAGAATGATGTTAAAAATGGCTTGGTCTGCTGTTGGTAAATAAATAGTAATAAAAATAAATAATGAATTCTGATCATGAAAGATGCACACGATGACTGTAATAGTAAGTGCGTGAGTTGGGCTAGTTTCATGTCGTCGTATCATTAGACGACAGCTAGTTTATTATTGGAGACTTTGGGAAGGACTTTCTGTTTCACAATAAGTTTATATATTATTATAATGTATGGTTCTCTTTCGCAGCTTTTTTTGCATGCATAAACATTTCATAATCATTAGTCTTTGTTCATCATCATCACAGTAAAGTTTCAACTACACTTGTACACCCAGAATATAATGATGCCACCCTTTTTGCATGATTTGATGTCCTATTAGCACGTTCTACAATGAGGATACTGAGCAGCAGCAGCGCCACAGCCATAAAAACTATCATCGTTTGGTAAATTATTTTCAAAATTGGAAGCTATTATCAGGACGATAATATTATATTGCTTTTAAATCCTCAATATTTTATAAAAGCCAATTTTCAAGACGTGTTCACATCGTCACAGGTAAAGTATTTGGTAGGTGTATTCAGTAATGAGGACGCATTTTATAACCATTTTTGAGATGCTATGGCTAACAGAATATAAAATTCGCACCTTCTACCAGCCTACAATTGAGACATATTATTTGGGTTGAATGGATGGAGGGGTAGGTAAGGTAAGAGTAAATGCAGTAATTCACTTTTGCTTACACGCTGATGATGAGTAATTTCAACAATAAATAAAATTGCATTTTGTCACTTGGATTGCAGTTGCTACAAGTTGCTCATTTGTGAACTTGATCGCAGACCGAATTTCACAAAACAACGTCCAATCATACATTCTTAGACGCAGCAGAATTTACTGCTTCATACATTCCTACCCTACCTTTGGAATGCAATGTATATAATGGCAGGTTAAGAACCACCCAGGTTTCTACATTATGTATTATGTGTCAATTAAATTCATCAAGAAACTAGTTATGAGATCGTCCCGTAGGAAAATTATTCATTTGCAAAAAGGCAAGACTATCACATCATATCATCACACCAATATATAAGGTTTTTGGTATGCTGCTGTGGATTTGCCTAGAAAGCACAAATCACATCATCATCAATGTCCCCAAACCTTTCAGATACTCCAAAAACATCACATGACTATGCTCACTGTGCCTCTGTACCAATTTATAACTTACTTTTGACCAAACATCATAAGTCCTATGGTCTTGCTATGAATAAAGTTTAACGGTCGCATAAAACGTGAGCATTCACTAGTGTATTAAGTCAAGTGATCTGGAAGATATTCAATATTGCACGTCAACGCAAATTTTGTCGACTCATACACAATACAAGGTAACAGTGGTTCAGTGTTTAAAACCCATTTAGGGTTGAAGCAATTATTGACCTTCAATTACCAGGATCACATTCCTGATGTCACGCCAGCGCATCTGGGAGAAGCTTTCAGTATAAAATATTTTTGCATAAAAATCGCATTGTTCATTTCATACTGTGTATAGGAACTTATGTATATGAAATTAAGGTTAGTAGAAAACTGTGTCTCGTGTTCCTACGTTGTTGCCGTTGTGGCGGCGGTTGTGGTCACAGCTCTGTGGTCGGTCATTAGTCACTAGAAGCTCACTATTATTCGCACATTGTTACACCATTAAAGATAACTTTATGCATATCTTCCATGTAGCACACAACAGATAAATAAGCCAATAAGACCAGTGGCACAACAATGAGTATCATTAATATTAAACAGTATATAGCAATATACGACCATTACACGTATCCTACTGCGACAAGTAAGATAGATTATTGGTGTTCCTGGCACCGTGACAAAATTTGCCCTTCAAGGCTGTATATCGTATGGTAAAAACCTTCACTCTCTGTTAAGTCATCCCAAAATTTAAACGCTCAGCGGAATGTGAGACTTTGAAGAGAGAGAAAAAAATGCCAACCAAGTATACGTATCGAACAAAGCAAAAAATGTATCAATATGTTCCTACAGCCCTGTATAATCGTACTAATTGTATTATATGAATCATATAATATGATTATGCTCATGGTGTGTATAGTACCTGTTTTTATTCTCACATTCACACTGTTTCAATCTCAGTTGCCAGTTTATACCTTACACATTGTTGGAAATGTATTTATAGGAATGATAGTAAGAGAACGTGCACTTTTATACTGGACGTGCACAGCGAAAAATATGATTTATAAATTTACAAGGAGGATAAAGGCTATACCTTTTTCTTCATTATATTATGAGCATTTTAATTTTTGCAACAAATGTGCATTTTGTAATGTGTTTGTCGATAATCAAAACAATGTTTTGTTTTACTGCAGAAGAGTGTGTAAACGCGCTCATTATTAGTGTTGAATGAGTTTAGTTTTATTTTTATATCCTTAAATTTTGTTGGTTCAGGTCTTGAGCAAATTATGTTGGTGAGCAATGTGTGCCCATGCTACATTTTAGTAACTTCATGCACGACAAGTTTGTTACATCATTCAATACACTATTGCGCACTTTTCATGTGCAAGGTCATTCAAATATGAACGGGTACACTTTGTATACTTGTGTACACAATTTCAGGTTTGTAGCGTGCGGTGGAAACTACCTAGAACCAGAAGACTTGCAAATAAACGTGTAAAAATACGCCAGTTTGTTATGCATTTAAAGTTAAACTTGTAGTGTCAATAAACCTAGATTAAAAAAAGCAGATTTTCGTTTCATTTTTGCTCAAGTGGTTTAGCGATTTTTCCATTTTACTTCTAACCTTGACGTCTACAGTCAACAGTCTACCCTGTGGAGAAATGCTGATAATGAATAATGAGGAATGGTGATAGTGATAAGCTGTATTATCTGTATACAAATCTGCATGTCGCCAAATTCTTTATAAATATTTTTGGTTTTAATACAAGTTCTCCTTGACTGCTAAAAATGAAATTTCGTTGACTGTTAACCCAAGAGTCAATGTCAAAATTTACAATGAGTTACGAGTTCCCTTATGTTTCATCATCCAACAAAATGGCGCTTTACCAACAAACTGTGTAATATGACAATTGTAAAACTTCATTTTAAGGAAATTTCACGCCAGGAAGACACAAAATTGAAAGGTAATCAGGTAGTAGTATTTATGAGCATTTTACGATCAGCAGAGCTCCCCAGTAAAGTCGTGAAAATGGGAAAACTTTTAAAAGAGTACCACACAATCATCAAAGTTAATTAACAACATTTCTGTCACAGCCAGTTACTACAACGCGCCTATTTTCACACACCATGACGCGTACAAGCTTTTAAACTTTCACTAACGTCACTAACGATAAGGAGTAAGGAAAACTTTGTAATTAAAACTGTACTGGAGCTTAACGTTTGTTATTTATGTAGTAAAAACACTGTTGGTGGTATCATTTTAGCGATACATTATATGGCGGTGGTATGCTGAGGTTTTGTCAAGTCTTAAAGTAATAAAACATAACAACTGCATAACTACAATCTGAAATCAAAGTAAAGATAATGTACTTCTTAAGATCTGCGTTGTAATCTGCTTTTGATAAGATGTGGCTCACAGGTTTTTTATAGTCGATATTAATCAAGCCAATGGTTGATTTAATTTCCTTGATTATATATCCCATAAATTTGATTAAAATATAAATAGCTTTATATACACTATATTATGCAGCCTTGCAGAGTGGCAGACATATGAGACATCGCACATATAAATTACAAAATTAATGCAGTTGATTTGNACATCGCACATATAAATTACAAAATTAATGCAGTTGATTTGCAAACAGGGGAAATGATGAAAAGCAAACACTAAAAATAGCTCCTATATCTGTGAGGTAGCTAGGTATTTTTGTTTAAAATACAATTATTGTGATTCTACTGTGCTTAACGAATGATGCTCCGCATTGCAATACATGAAGCGAGGCGTGAACAAAAATATTTTTATAATCTTAAATGTCATCATCATACCAAGCGTATCAGTCAATGAATTTTCCTCTTACAGAAACAGAGCATAATATTGATGATGATGATGATGGTGATGCTGGGGCTATTGCCATTTTTGATAACTGAAAAGAGTGCTTATAATAATATTTAGTCATTTTACTTTATTGCAGTATGAACGTATAACTTTAAGGTGATGAATACGCCACTGTTACGTTATTGCCTTCCAATTACTCTTTGAATGGGATAAATTACTGCCAATTCCGAGACCAAATTAGAGCTTAGCAGAATTGCAATGCAATGCTGATCGAGTACGTAAGCAATCATCATTTTTCTTTGTTCACAAACACAAGCACATTTTTCATCTATCCATCGCCTGCATAAAAATTATTTACTAATCCGTCCATCTACCTTATCTCATTACTTTCATTCACATGTCTATCAAATTAACATTTGCTAAATAATAATAATATTTCTAATCAACTTTACCTCCAATAGGAAAAAAATCAACGTAAAAAAGATAGAGTATTAGTATTGCTCCATTTTGTACACTTGATAATCTTAATAATGAGCCTACTACCTACTAAAGCCTAAAGTACGTCTCGTTTGTCGCAATAAAATATAGGATTCACATTTTTTTCAACAAAAATTCCCTTCTCTTCACATGCCTACAAAGTTTTTTTTTATCTCATCCATTTCTGACTGAAAAGGTAATCCATGCATGTCCCTTTTGCCTGCTTTGTCATTGCCAGCGCAATCACCTACCATGCCAGTAACACTTTAACTTTTAGTTGGAATAATATGTACTGTGTTGATTTGAACACTTTCCTCAAGACGTTCCTTTCGAGTCAACTGTGGTATGTGATTTAGGATACAGGATGACAGAGCAAAAAAAAATTATTGTGTCATCAAATCGAATGCGTGTATTGTGTTCAGATGTGTACAATAGCTGTTTGAGTACCTATTGCCTATATGAGTTTGTCTGCGGGAGAGAGGTGCATTTTATTGCAGATACACACTGCTCTCCAACAGCATTCCAAAAATGCATACAAAAGACTTCTTTTTTTAAGTAAACATATATCGTTTTATAAGGATGCCCTTTCACAAGAAAATCGTCCTGCAAAAAAACTCTCGAATTGTTAGATAATATCATTAACACATTTGAAGCAACAACAGATTATTATTTTGATCATGACTTTTTTAAGCTTTACTTTCATTACTATCAAACAATCATGTATGTGCGATATGCGAAATATTTACGCTTCGTTTTTTCCATCGTTTGCAGACTATTTTGGCTTCTTGTAAGCACGCATAACCCAAACCGCAACTAAAAATATTTCTTTAGCTGCGTTGTTTTTACTCATTTAACCCTTTTCAAGGAGTAATGCTATTATTTTTTATCGTATTTAGTGCACGAAACCAATATACGACACATATGACTTTCATATATTCCAAAAGTTATTTTGCATTTGTAGTTTTCAAGTTTGCATTGCATGTTACTTCACATATATTTATGTAATGTAACACGGTGAGCAGAAATGTCCTATCGGCCAAATCGTGACAAATCTCCTTTCTATGCTCTTATATCACGATTGTCATCATGATGAGACTGCTTTATATCACATACCGTAAGCAAGTCCACAACAACATCAACTAGATTTCACAACGCCACCACCACCACCGTCTCATAATCATTTAATGAATGACAATGATAACTGCAAAAGCCTAGACCTCATAATGAACAACATATTATAGTACTTTTAGGTGCCTAAGAGCTGCGATGCGATCAACATGAGCAGACGACGAGTGATATTAAATGACATGTAAAAACGCGAGCCCTACTATTATTGTGTGCGTACTATTTTAATATTGGCAGAAACGTCGTAATAGCTTGTGTAACGCACAAATGAGGCGTGCATGAGAGTGATGATGACGAGCCTTTTGTGGCATAGCTGCCACTTGCTAAGACCGCGACGTTATGTTTTAATGATGACATGTGTAAATGTCGTGAGTAAGTTCGTGTGTGGTTTAAGATTTTTGTCCTGTGTGAGAGTGGGTTATTTTTGTCATATATAATAGCTACCTTTGCAGATTGTTGTCGTTGCTGGTGTTATGGTTGTTGTTACAGCGTTATTCTGCTCCGATTCAAAACCACTTGTTTCACTGTCATCATCCTGTAATGAGATTTCTGTAAACTCTATAAAATCTGCGGCATGTCGACGAACCCTGTTTTCACCAATTGCACTGGAGCAACGTGACACTGGACTACTTGGACCACTGCCAATACTACTCCCAAGACCATAAGAATGGGTGGGAACAATTCCTCTTAATTTTGGTCGAGGAATTCTGCAGTCAAATAATGAATGATAGTCTCTTTCATCGGGCAACATTTTGTTGGATGTTGTGGCAGGTTTTCCTGCCGCTGTGATTGAAGGCGATTGTGCAACGGTGGAGGAAGAGGAAGATTTTCGTTTTGTCCACTTGCTGAGTGAACTAAGTCTTCCCGAAAGCTTTTGATCTTCTTGTTGTTGTTGATGTTGTAAAATTTGTTGAGATCTGCTATAACTTAAACATTGCTCCGATCGATGATGTCGGGGTTGTTGTTCTTTAAAGCGAACTTTTGGTTGCGGAGCCTGAGCAGTTGGTTGACCAACTGTAGAGAGATTAATGGAACTAGCACCGGGAAAAAATTGATTGGGGGATTTGGCGGCGATAAGGCACTTGCTAATTGCAACGTCATTTTTTGAAAGCA
>JAHZNB010003792.1:0-10172 GCA_027744295.1 Callyntrura guangdongensis
GTTTTTTCGTGCATATGGCGGTGATTCAGAAAGCTGGGGTTTTACACAATCTGAGTGTGCTACACGTATAAATAACGTTGAGGGAATATCTGAGATTAGTAAAGATCCACTATATCCAAATTATCCAACAAGTATTTCCATTCCTTCCAGCGGTTGGTCCAATTACGGATATTCAGCTAGACACTATGGTAGCACAGGTGACAGGATGGAGAACGGTATACGGTTTCAAACACAATATTGCGAAACTAGACCAAAAAATCAGGCCATCCGAATTTGGAAAAGAACAAACTGATTGTTTGTACGTTGATTTTTCAAATATGAACGTATCAAAAGTCGTATATCTTAATAAATATTAGTATTCTAGCGATACTACACTAGTTTTAACACAAAGTTGTTATCTTATTTGTTTTCCTTGCTGCTGGTTGAATAAAATATTGCTACTTTCAATTTATTTAAAATGATTTCAATCTTTGTGGTTAACTCCTTTTTAGTTTCACAATCTAAAAAGTTGATTTTTCGACGAATGTTTTTCGTAGAAAGGTAGCTTATGATGCATTAATACATATGACATATTAAATGAGCGTAACTGAACATTTAAAAGTATTTTAATGCTTGTAGCTTAATCTGATTAGTTATTTAAATTAGTAATAAAAAGCTACATGATATTACTATTTCATAATCCATATTATTTTGACTTAGTCATGAGTTTATTTGTAAATACAAACTTCAAAAAGTTAAAAGATCACAGTAGGCTTACACACACAATTAAGCAACTTACAACTGTAATTAGTCATTGTTATTTTTATACTTCAAAACTTCATCTTGTGTTGCCAATTTTAATGATGTAAAGGCATACAAGTAACATTATCTACATTATCTACCTTGTAAGTTGGTACTGAAACTGTTGTTTACTATTGTCAATTTATGTATGACATATCTTGTTATAAATTTTTGATGCATTAGCCTTGATACTTGTTGTGTTGATAGTAGGCTACATACTATTATGGTATATTGCATCATTATATTCAATTTTATCCACATTTATTGCCATACGACGAGTTGGTTTAAGTTAATACTGTACATTGGCTTGTATAACCATATTTGTTTCGTGTAAAAGCTGATAAGGTTACGGATCAAATCCGTCACCCGCTTGTCCAGTAATGTTTGTACTGCGCAATATATTTGTGATCAGTAAATCCACGTGCTAATAAAAATAACCTGAGAACCAGTGTGATAACTCCATGTAAATTTTTTATTCGATAATATTTTTTATACACACATATTCAACAGGTAGCGTTGACTCATTTTTTGCATGTGCGAAAGTTTCAGTCATTTAGTGTCGACAATCTCTATGGCACTGTTTTAAGTAAGAATATTTTATCATCTGCAATGGAAAACCGTGAACGACACTGTTGTAATCAGTCTTATGCTGAATCAGTTATAACTACTAACGATATCCAAGTGCACAATATAATGGGTTTGTATATTATACTAGCTGATAAGACCCGTTCTCGAACGTGAAAATTTTGAGACATGCGGGAGGGCCATAACATGTGGACCATTGTCAGACCCTATCGGGTCTGAAAATGGTCTTTCTGGCCGTTTAATTTGGCTAACTTAGTTTTTGTGGTTATGGAGCTCGTGTACTAAATCTCGCCCGCGTTAAGTTAGTCATTAAGACTTCTTCAACAAATGTAACTCCACTGGGTCAAGGAAATGACTATTTTCCCAAAACCACGACTTAAAGATGCCAGGACAGGGTCTACATAAGCATACCAAATTTGGACGCAATCGGTCAATAAATGCAGGCTTAAGTGCGGAAAAACTACTTTTTTCCGCGAAATAAGAACTGACCATTTCGGGTCTTAAAATAGTCACAAATGACCCACACTTTGGGTACCGTATTTTGTCTAGGTGTAGGAGACCTGTGCCAAATATCAGCGAAATAAGTTAAGGAATGACGATTTTAGAACGTTAAATTTAGATTCTTTGGCTCATTCATTAAGACTTTTGGACATAAGCGACCCCAAAAGGGTCAAGGGAATGAGTGTTGTCCAGCAAACCACAACTAATTCAAGCCCAGACAGGGTCTACATGAGCATACCAAATTTGGGCGCAACCGGTCAAGAAATGAATGCGGAATTGTGGAAAAACAAATAAGCCAAATTTCAGAGAAATATGTTAAGAAATAAAGATTTTTGTACGTTAAATTTAGATTCTTTGGCTTAATCATTAAAACTTTTTTGACAAACAGAGTCCCAAAAATCTTTCGAGCCAAATTTTTAAATCAAATTTTGAATAAATTTGTATGATTGATGTGCTAATTGTGTAACTGCTGCTCTTAAATATCTTTATTTGGAAAGTTTCGGCTTACGAAAAAGTCATTTACTACAGGCTACAACCATATTTTCCCTCCAAATGATCAGTTAGAAGAAATTTTTCAATTTCCATACATCGTTATAATGTGCCATCCTTTTGCACTGGAAACGTGCAAGTTTTGAACAGACCGTACTTTTATTTACTAAAGTATTTTGTACTTTCTATGTAACCGTTGTCTGTTTTGCGTTCAGCGTCCAAGTTCTAGACGCCAACGCGTTTGTTGCAAAGGGCAACGTATACTTCCGATAAGGTTCGGGATCTCAGGATTCTCCAGGTGGTGTTTACGAGTTGCGGTTGTCTACGAAATCGTCCGAGCAGCTGGGATTTGTTTGCTTGTTTGTGTAGGAGAGCTGTGTTTTCGTCAATCTTCCTTCCTTCTGTGGCTGTGAAACTGGAATATTTCGATCTGGAGGAAAACTGGTGTGACTGCGGTTGTGAACTGTGCAATTGTGAAACTAGTAAAATAAACTGTGACGACACGGTAAGTGGTACACAATTTATTAATGTTATATTTTACTTTTATTTACACATAATTCAAAAAATGATCCCTAACTGAATGTCCCTATGTTAACTTATTTTTACAGGAACTTGGAGGAACTTTCCTCCTGGGATCTGCCAAGAAGAAGTACTTGTTGTTGCTGTTACTACGATGGCTCTCCGCTAAGTGCCAGGAAAAATACGGAGCACTAAATACCGAGGACAAAGGCTACTCGGTAAACTGACTTGCTGCTACCGCGGAGGTGCTAGCACGAGTAAATTGACTGCGACAAAAGTCGCTTAATTTATTACAAAAGACGTCGACGTGTCCACAATGGATCACGCCGAGAGAAAGGGATAAGGTTCTTGATTTTTCTGGCGTGGGACGGTATAGGAAACCATCATTATCACAACCAGAAGAGTTAAAAGGGTTCAAGGTGAACCAAGCAGTAGCAGTAGTCGTCTAATTCAAGAAAAAAAACTACGGACTAAGTGGCGCCGTTCTTCTCACCACTCAACCCGCTTACAGAAAGGATTTGCTTCAATTATTATTTTTAGAAATATCTGGGCTCAGTGAAGCTTGTTACTTGCCCATACAGATAAGAATGCTGTCGCCATGGGAGAGAGAAAACTACAAGTTCAAGGATACATGACGACAGCTACAACATTAACACTTTTTACAATTATCAGCATTTTCTAGTTTACCTATTATGCTAATAGTTCCGTTACAGTACCGTAAAACCTGAATTAAGCGCAGCTGCGTATATTTCATATCATCGAAATTTTACAGCCTTATCGCAAACTTGCCCGTACAGATAAGAATGCTGTCGCCATGGGAGAGAGAAAACTACAAGTTCAAGGATACATGACGACAGCTACAACATTAACACTTTTTACAATAATCAGCATATTCTAATTTATCTATTTGTATATATGCTAATCCGTTCCGGGACATACATATTAAAGAAACAATAATTGCTTACGTAGTTTCAGATACCGCTGGATCCGATTGTCGCTCATTAAAAATCATGGCGTCCCCGTTCGGGGTTAAAATGAATGTTATAACTTAAATAAGGTTCTAAGGTACCTATTTTGACCAATGGCACCACCGAATTCGAGTAGTCCCATGTTGACTAACCTTGTCAGTAGCGACATTAAATAAATATAAATTCTTATCAATGTTTTAGCTGTTTTTCTATTGGGGCAAATGGAGGAGAAGTTAATATGACACAGTCCAATAGGACGTCATAAAACATCCCACTATAAACATGATAAATTAGTTCATGATAAAACATGCACTAATTGGACATTCCTGGCATAGTTTAGTTGGGATTTAAATGGTCGTGGATTCTCATTTTTTGCCTGTTTCTCTCTTTTCACTCCGTGGAAGTTGTTACAGTAAGAAAAATTGTGTATGTCATGAAATAAAACTAACAAGTAAGGTCCATAAGCGGGGCACCTAGATCGGGCTGATACTAGTAATGGTAGATAGACTTCACTCTCCTCTTTCAAACGATATATGACTCGTCTCCGAATGGCGGGTTTTGTAGTTATTACGAGGGTTTTCACTTTTGGAGTTTCACAAGCACGCACGCGTACATTACATGAAAGCAAATAGATATTGTTGCAATTATGAAGTTCTGGTCGTGATACTGGTTTTAGGATTAGCTTTGATTAAGATGAAGAGTTTTTGCCGTGCATAAATGAATTATGCAATGCAAACTCTCAATGCAAACGCAAGTGCGCTCGTGAAACCCCAAAAATTAAAACCCCTCATAGCGAGTACAAAGCGCGCCATTCGGAGGCGAGTCATATATCATTTGAAAGAGGAGATTAAAATCTATCTGCCAATACTAGCTTCAATCCAATCTGAGTGTCCCCGCTTACGGTCTTGTATATTGAAGGCAAAACATTGTCATATACGCGTTTCATGGGCATCCATAACATATATACCTATATCCCATATGCAACATGCTTTTATATGAATACACTTATTGCACAAATAATTATGTATCAAAATTAAGAAAGTGAGTCAACGCTAACTCAAATTTGATTTCTCTAGTCCTTTCCATTGTTGAAGAAACAATGATATACATTATTGATTGCAAAGAATAAAAATTTCCACTGTCCAGTAGATTTTAGTGGAAATTTCCACCTTTTGTTCAGTGGAAAATTTCCACCTTCCACTGGACAGTTATTTCTTGTTTTAAATGTTCCTATGAACATTGAAAACATGACCATTAATATAGTTCCTGATCATCAATGTTTTTGCTACAGTATTTTTTGATAAGATTGTAGACGATTGTCTACACTAACTATTATTGCTACTCTTTGATTAGTAGCGAAAATGATTTGGCAATGTTAAAGCTAAAAACTTATGGTAAAAGGAAAAGGTTGCCTATAAAGTTACCCTTACTTTAAATTGTTTGTACTAACTGTTGGTTTATTTGAATAGTTTGGTGGATAAGTTTTGTCCCTAGCTTTTATGATTTTGTTGTTGTATGCAAACTAAATTGAATTACCGAAACAAACAAACAAATACAAATACCTCAAACCAGATACTCTGTACACTAGCGTTTTTATTGATTTTGAACTTACGATCAGTTTGTTACATAAATGAATTTTGAGTTATTTCTAATCTGCAAAGTAATGAGACGTGTTCGTAATTATTAACATAATAAATTATTTTTGTACCATTGGTTGAAGATGTGATGAAAATATGATTTTATTTGAGTACTAGATATGAGTGAATTTAATTAATAATTGTATTTTTCCTTATAAATGCCTGCCAATATTGTTTATCATGGAGAACATGACCATTTGTGCAAAACCTGTCATAATATTAATTTTTTCAAGCTATCATTTTATAGTTTTGTTATATCACGGTGAGTTAATTCTAAATATCGCATTATATTTACCTTTGTCTTATCATGCGAATGTTTCTAATTCAGAAATTTACACGTTTATCAGATAGGTAAATAAATTTTCACTACATTTGGTTTACCTGGATTTGATCAACATGTTCAATAGTTGGTGTGTTTAAATTGAGAGAATGGATCAAATAGCTAGATACATGTTTGCTTAAGTATGAATAGCTCTTTGAGATGGAAGATTTTGCCATCTTATATTTTCCTTGCTTTGGCGCATCGCAAGTTAGTTCGTCTCGAGACAACATTTTACAGTACTGTCCAGTAGAAAATTTCCACCTTCCACTGAACAGGTATTCCTTGATGGATTGTCCACATAAACAGTTGACCACATCAAATCAAATTGCATTAGAAAATCCAAGGTTAAACGTATAAACGCATTCGATTTTAATTTTAAGTATTATATTATTTGTAGGATGCAATCCGTCCACTGGACTTATTTACGCTACTATGACTGCATTCTCTCGCATTTTTAAGTTATCACTGGTTTTGGAATGTGTATGAGCAGTTTGAGAATGACACTATCTGAAACATGGCATATGTAAATTGTGTAAGGATGAGAGACTCAAGCTCTATGATGAAAACGGGATAGATGCAGTACTTGTGTAACTCTTTTATCTCGCTTCTCGCTCACTATCCACTTTTAAAATAAATTTGCGTCACACAGACTTTATGGCAAGTTTGCTCACCATTCTTTTGCAAATAGAAAAAAATGCGAGTAATACTTTATGCTGACAAGCATAAATCAACATAGATTAATAATATAAGTTGCTCTGTGTACATCAAACGTTTATAAATTTTCGTTTTATTAAGCCTCGTTACGTGTAAATTGTATAATACGGAAAGGATATGGTTTGCTTGCATGTTGTATCCCCTCAATAGTTTCAATCCTTTATTTTCACATCTGTTCTCCCAACAGCTAAATATAATGCGAATGTAGTTGTTGTAATTTTACTTTTAAAACACAACATTTTATACCGTTAGGAATTAAAAAATATTAACAGAGTGCCACCAACTGAAGCTTTTGGTTTGCTTTCTTACATAAACAAGGAAAATATTTTTAGTCCGTTGTGGTTTTCATGATCCTTCCATGGCGTCTATCGTAAATCTTGAAAAAGAAGCCGATAATTCTGACAAATTGTTGGTGGAAGGAAGAGCTTCATTGGGAGCTCTAAGCACCGTTATGAGTCACACAGCGGATCCCTTACTTACACCTGAACTCATGAATAAGGTGATTGGAAACGACTTATTGGTAAGTTTTAAAAAATAACTCGGGTGCATTAAAACAAAAAATACAGTAAAGTGCACTTGGTAATACTCGTAAAAACAAACGATTATGCATGATGAATGTATATACAATTTGATACTAACAAAATGTTGTCGTATAATCTGTAAAAATACAGTAGCAACTGAGCAAGCGACTCTCCATCGCCAACACAGCCCTATGTTTAAACAGTATATGTTACCCTTATAGGTAAAATTTAAAAATCCTCCGAAAATAGGCCAAAATTCATTTTAACAAAAACCAATTATAGCATCGCAATGAGCAGTAAAAAGTGATCAAAAGCTGATACTTACAGTACTTTTGACTACTTCTCACGTCCTTTCCTGGTAAGTCGCTTTTTGTCTGCGACAATGCCAGCTTCTTTTTAAATTTTGCAATGGAGTTCCTAACTTGATCGTCAGGCCAACAAAAGCAGGGCTAAACAAAAAAAACAAATTTTAAAAACAGCGGCCTTTGTAAAGCACTGAACTATCTTCAAGCAAAATTTTAAATGCTTTATATGTTGAATGAAGAAATTAAAGTAATGAATTTCTGCAGTTTTTGGTGTACATTATTTATTGTTTATATTAACTCTATGTAAATAATTTACATTTAAAATTATTTTGCGTGTTGACTGTCCTTATATTTTAGTTACCGAATTTTTTGAAGATAATTTCTCGTTATATTATTTTTTTGAATGTAATATTTTTTAGATACTCCCTGATAGACTAGTTTCTAAAAACAGGACCGCACAACTAGCCATCATGTAGTATACGTTCATGCCTTTGCAAGCATTAATAAAAACTAAGCTGCACATGCAGAACCCGGACATCTAAACTGTTTTGAAAAAACATAAATGGTATTCACTATGGTTAGGTTGCAGGTTTTCTACATTGGGAAATGTAGAAAAATCTGCAGGATTGATGAATCCACACTTGTCTATTAAGCGTTGGTTTGGGTACAATTACTATCACTAGCGGAAGTGCAGAGGAGTATAATTGATTTAGTGTTTTATAAACAAATCGGTTTCCTTGTAAGTGCACATACTCTAGAGTGCCAAATAAACAGAAATGTATCTTAGTTTTCATCGCGGTTCCTTTTTTACAGCTTTTTTGTAGTAATTCGTACCCACTCATTTCCAGTACACATTTGAATATGGTTTAAAGCTTTCAGTCTAAACTATTCGACTATGCGAGTTTTCACGAACCTTTCGTTTTTTGAACTAAATGTTTACTGTTTGGCGGATCCATATTTCTTGCACGTCAGCATAAAAGATAAAAGTAAGCTGATAATGTTTTCCAGGGGCACATTTATATCGTCGACCACTTCAAAAGAGTGCTTGCCTTGCTAAATTTATGTGGGTGGTAAATATTTTTATGCATATTCATATTTATCTATGTATAGGAATATAGTAATACGTATTTTTAGTATTGATGGTGATGAGATTATTTCTTGTTATACTGTTTATCGTGATTTTACAGAAATGAATTTTAGAGTAATTCTCGTATGGATAAATTATGAATTAGATTAAATTATGTGTATTATAGAAATTCTAGTTTAGAATAAGACTATTTATATTTTATTACCTATTCGCGACCCCAAAGTTTTATAAATGGTCTAACTAAAGCGGTTTGAAATCATCCTCACATCACAAAGCCATCAAAATGAATCAGTCAATTTAAATTCGGTCCCGGTTCGGAGTTTCCTCTGCTATATTCTCCACCTGATGAGCCCGTTTTGATTATCATTTGCTATTATCTAGGATATCCGCTTCTTGACAAAAGCTAAAGTAGAGTTAGTGTTTAAATCATGATCTAATTTAGCATAATGAAAATACGTGTAATAATTTTAAACTCTGTCTGTATTTGAAAAAGGGAGAAAATTGAATGCTGTCACACACACCACACCGCTGAGATAAGGCCGAGGTTCCAGGGGAACCTTGAAAATTTATACAACTCGTTCACAAATTCGACATATAAATATCACCATCTATTGTAATTTGCACAATGGTACATCTCCGGCGTTTAATTAAATGTACGCTTACGCTAAAATACGCACTCATTTCATCATCATTTTATCGTAGTTATCGTCCTACTTACGCGATAACATTAGTTTGCTTGCATCATTTACGAGTTTCCAATTCATGCGTCTCATCCGTGTGATACACGAGGTGAACTATGGACTTGGGTTTACACTGCCTAAATTACATCGTATGTGAAACTGAATGGAATATCACGGTACTTTCATACACGGTACCCAGGTGACTAACTTGGAAACTAATTTAATTGCTGCATCCAGTGAGTACTAAGTTAGTATTGTTTCATATTAATTTTATTGAATGAAGTCTAAACTAAATACTTGAGTTGTGGGCATAGTATGAAGGAGAGTGAGAAATAAAACTTGTTTTTATATTGAATGCATAAATGTATTGGAAAATTTGGTGGGGTTTGTTTCATACTCGTTTTCATAAATGCAAGTTAAATAATTCCATGGATATGCAAAGTAAAGCGGAACGTGGGAAAAAGTTTTTTTTAGATATTGATTGACATAGTAAAAATGAGAGTTTGGTAGGAAGATGTGCTACAAAATGTTCTTAAAAACAGATTTAAATCTCTAATTTATTTCCGTTTTTATAGTAATTTTGAACAGTGAATAATCATAATACTATTCATAATGTAAGCACTTTAAAAATTAATATATTACTAATAACATGCTACCGTCTGAGCCACTAGTTTATTTTTGGGAAATCATAACCAGAAATTTTGTTGTGAAAAGCAATACGTTGATAGTTACGAAATACATTTTTGTTTTAAGATTTTTCCCAACATCACTTAACTTACCATTTTTTCTGTGGTCGAAAGCATTTTCAGTTGAGTTTGAGATTAGTTGTACATACTTACCTGCACCGTCCGTCGGTTCGTTTCTGCTCCTCTACCTTACCTACACTATAAGGGTAAAGGCAAGAAATGCCAAAAGTGTAAATCTAAATTGAACTAAATTATCATTGGTTATTCTGTACGACGTAGTAGACATTGTAGTAGTAAGCTTAAAATGGTAAAGCACGTAGCAAGTAAGTCTGTATTTTCTATTCTGTGTAAACTTCAATATGACTTATGAAGTGTGTA
>JAHZNB010003793.1:0-11391 GCA_027744295.1 Callyntrura guangdongensis
AATATATACTTCTGTATACGTATTAACTCCTGCAGTTAAAATATTTGTTTTTAAAAGATGGGTGACGACGACATATGAGTTTAGGTATGTTTATTAAAAATTTAATTTTTGTATAATAGTGTCCCCATGTAACTATTTACAGTTTCGCGATATTTACGGCGCGGCATTTGATAAAGACGTTTAATTTTATCGTTTACCATAAAATATCGTAATTTATTACGTTGTTACGCTACGATATAACAAACGCAGCAACGAAACAAAATAATATGCAATATAATTTGTTGAACGATCAAAATTTATGTGAAAACTTGTCAACAATAAATGCAGTGCTGAAAGTATCACAAAAATATTATGTCCTCGCCTGATCTAGTTTTTATCTCTAATAAAATTTAGAAGTATTAATTTGATACCGTTAAGTCACAAAATTTTCATACCCACCACCCATATGTCACAAAATGTCACACAAGTATTAATTAGAACACAACCCCCCCCCCCCCTACGTTCTAAATGGATGCTCCCTCAGCACTGGCAGCAGCATCTACTATGATGGCAACAATGCACTCAGGGCTGTAGGAACAGGTGGACAAGGGGGGATGGGGATAGTCCTATCCTGTAATGTTAAAGAATTTTAAGCCTTGTAATTTACGTAATGTTAAATCTTTAAATTCTTGAGGGAATTTATCCCCGACATCCACGTACAACATTGATGCGAGTGNATTACAGATACTGAGACACGCGCCCATAAAAGTACGAGTTTATGGGGCACCATGAGACAGCAGACATGTACACTTACGGGGCTTATATATCTGAGTGTTACACTCATCTCGTTTGGTTTTGAGAACAAAACGGTTGGTTTTCCTACTATGCAAACTTCATTTCCGTCCGATATATGTCTATCGGAATATTGCGTCAAACATTAATTTTCGGTTATTATTGAACACGATACCACAAACTACACTTTAATACATGATATTATGACTACTGCAGACATGTCATTTCAAATGAATCTTCACACCTGGCCGTTCAGGGTTTAATAAACAAAATGCATTATGCATGATAATATTGATAATACAAAATTATGCATTTGATTGGCTTTGTACTAATAAAACGACACAGCCTCATATGTTTTAAGAAAAACGAGAAGTTGAGCAAAAATTCCGTGTTTGGACCAATTTTTTTTTGGTACGATTGTAGTTTGGTAGGTATTTTTGTAAGTTTTTTATAAATATTGGCCTGGAGGAGCTTCCCAGAAGTTTCACCGTGGGCGGGTAAACGCATTTACAACCCTCGCAGCAACATTCTTACGTGTAAAACGTTACAGGTGTATATTATTGCTTGATAAATACATCCGTTGAAAGTGCGGAACGGTCTCTACAACGGGAATGGTTTATGTGTTTAACAGAGAACTAATTAAATGAAATATTTGAGAAAAAGTTAACATTGACCGGTATTTAGTTTGTTACTTACACGATTTTTTCAGGTACTCTAGCTCAGTTTTATATAAAAATGAGAACGGCGGTAAGTACTACGGCATTGTTGATTTAAGTTACCGCGAGATAAAATTTGGAGTAATGTATTTACTGAAGTTGTATGCATGCAAAAAACCTAGGTTACACGTAAATTTCTGTATAAAATTATAAGCATGTCAAAGAAGCAAACAACAAATAAGGAAGTTTTAATTTTATAGGGTGCAGCACCCCAATTCATCTCCCATTTTAATTAAATGCTGGCCAGCGTTAAATTATATGATAGGTGCATGAAATTCATCCGCATCATTATCATCCCATAACTAAAAAGTAGAGAAAATATGCGAACGATTCGTAATGTAAGCTTATTAGTCCGATCAGATACTTTTGGGCATGTAAAATTTAACACCATCAACCAAAATCCTGACTGGTTTCTTTTACGTCGACACTGTGAGCGTCATCCCATCCCGTAAAACTACGCATATACAATTCAGTAGATTATCGTTTCCAATTTTGCCAACATAGCGGTCAAGTCTCTAATTTGGTTCACAATAACCCTACGAAATTAGTTTTTCGATTTCGATTGCACCCGTGTCAGCCATCGCTGTGGGGCAAAACTTACTGAAAATTTGACGTCTTATAAAGTTTTAAAGCGCTACAACCGTTCGCTTTACCATGTTCGCAATTTTAACAGAATATGTGAAATCGTTGGAGCCCAGACTGGTAACATCATTCTGTCAAATAATTTCCAGCAAACTGAAAAAGTCGACATAGATTCTCCGCGAACCATAATGTAGACTTGCTCATTGGCAGTTTTAAAAATTTAATGTTACCCCCACATCTGCATCTGTGCAATATGTTTAAACGCGACGGCGATCACACTTTTAGCGAAATTGCGACAAGACAAACACGTCCCTTAAAAATTGTAAATTGGGTTAAATTTTTCATGTCTATGTGTATCTAGTACGGCAAATTATATTGCATGAAAAATCGGCCACCTAATGTCCTCCACTTGTGTCCAAATGCAATATACTATCTCGGCAAGCCACCGATATACTGGATCTTGATACACAATCGAGCTTCACCTCCATTACATTTCATACTGCTCCATAAAGACATCTTTCTGCAAAGGTATATCCATACAGCAACCAGCGATTAACTGACTACCACAAAAATAGTTGATGCCTCATTTGTCTCTTGCATTTGCATACTGGCCCAACCTTTACATTACGCATTCGTCGGGATGTAGCCAACAACAACCCACAAGCTCAACACCGATTCGATTATGAAGCTGCTGCACTGCACCGAATCTTTTGCATTATCTTGTGATTATAATCTCTTAGCTCTTTGCTGACTACGGTGACGGTGCGGCGTGGTATATTAATACAAACGATTTTTTACCAATTCTTCAAAACTAAGCCTTATTAAATATTTAAGAAATACAGAAATATTAAATAATATCAACTAGGCGAATGCCTGCATGCAATCGTCTCGGTTAGCCATATTCCTCGCCCCATGGCGTGGCGACTGGCGAGTACAGGAGCAACTCTAAGCTTGATCTTTGCTGCTACCGCTGCAAAAAAAACTTTTTGTTGTTATAACTATAACCAACCATCATCGGTAAGGAAGAAGGAAGGAGAGGAAAGAATTAGTGTTTTTATTATTACATTGCGCTATGTGTTCCTTGATGTGCTTTTTTTACAAAGGTAACTCTTTGTAACCGAATGTCTCTTCTCTTTTCTCCACATTATATTCCTCGGCCTGGCTCTATGTTTTACAAAGTGCATGCAAACCATTGCCTCGATATGAGTATTCGTCGTTGTCGGTTTATGACGGTGGACCTGTACTTCACTTCTAGTCATGAAAAGCCAAGCAAACAGTACGGTTCATTCCTGCCTGCTGATGAAAATATTCGTGTTGGTTGTTGTGTATTCTATATTGTGCTTCGCGCACATACTAGGTAACAATATGATCTGATGTCGGTCTCGGTACTTTCGTTCCTGAACGCTTATACAGACATTTTACACTTTCTAACCCAAGTTCCATCATCATCATCCCTAACCAACAACATCGCACAGAGTCTTAGTATGAGCTGAGTAGTAAATAGTGTTCGCAGAGCAGCAGCAGCCAAATAATAAAAATTCCCCATTGAAAGAAAGATCAACAGAAAAGATTGTCAGACTAGCAGGCTGGTAGGTAATGTATAAAAAAGTAAGCTCTTGTATGTGTACATACATACCTATTACACATTATTGCTTTCGTATCTCTCCCTCTCCCTCATCCTGATAATCATGTTGTGAGTTGTGAAAAGGGTACAAAAAGAGAAGAGTTTTTGTGACTTGCCTGCCTGCCTCTCTCTCTCTCACTCTTTTACCCCACGATTATTATTATTATTACAATATTGTACTGACTGACTGAGAAATTTTGCTAACACATAATATGTAACTTAACTGAGCTGTTTAGTGCTCCACAATATAATAGACATAGACATACCAGAGAGTGGTGTCGTTCGTCTAGCCATCGCTATACTACAAAGCGGAGCGAACCACATCAGTGAACGAGGAACAGAAACTTTATTACTGCAGCTAAACTACCACACGGCATACATATAACATTTCTGTGACTGAAAAATGCTCCATTTATAATGCTGCTACCCCACACCAACTGCTTTAGCATTACTTCGACTTTTACACAGGGAAACACTGCCACAATCATATCGTCATAACACCAACACGGTTGGTGTCTGCTGCTGTGAGTGTTTGTTGTAGAAGTAGTAGTAGTAAAGTAGTAGTTATGTATCTAGAGGTCTGATCGGTTCTGGGTGAGAAGAGTAAAAGAAGAGGCGACGGTACGGTGGTGAGTCAAGCTATTTTTTCTTTCTCGTGTAAGTTTTTTGTATATACAATGAGATTTCAAACTCAAGTAATATTCTCAACTAGAATAAGTTAGTTGGTGTGCTGGCGGAGAGAGAGACATGATAATAATGATTGAGAAAATTTAGGCTTCACATTTTTTCTTTTTATAAAGGGCGAAGGGAGAGAGGGAGAGAGAGACATATTTGGGGGAAAAGGAAAATAATTGTGTGTAACGTCAAAATAGAAAAAAGTGTTTCGTTGCAAAGTAAGCTGTGTGAAATACCTGAGAGGAAAAAAAGTCTAGGAAATCTGTGCTCCTCTTCTGCCGCTAAAAGGCTTAAGTAGAAGATCATTTACTCTCATAAATAAAAAGTTGTTCATTGCAAATTTACACCTTAATTGTTAATACATTTGTAATGCGTGACGGTACTTGGAGAGAGGACAAACTAAGTAATACTGTTTTTTTTGCAGTTTAAATTCTTTTTAAACATCTACTACTACTATTACTACTACTATTACTACTGCTGACTACTTGGTCTGGTACCTTATAATAAGTTGCATGAACACCCATTATCATAGTTGTATAGTCTTGTTGTGGTGGCGGTGATGTTGTAAGGTGTGCTACTACATGTAATTAAGAACATTTACACTGCAACTAAAATTAGCGCAGAAACAGGATGCTATGCCGTCGGCCACTTTACTGTTTTAAAGGGTGTACCACAACAATTCTTCCTGTTAGTGACTTGTCGATGGCTATGTTGACTTTTTGCAGAGCGCTGTAGTGCATAAATGTCTTACTTAAATAATATAACCAATTGCAAAAAACTGCGTTACTGCTTATCGTCAAAGAGATAGAGAGAGGAAAAACTTATCAGAAAGTTATTTGAGAACATTACAATTGTTAGGTTGTAGAAGTTTGTTCAAGAACAGAAATAGGGGGTTTCCCAGAAATTGACGTTGGCTGCAAGTATTTTAGTCTTACATGTATATGCATCATACATAACAGTACAATGCTAGCACATTTTTTATATTTCCGGTAATATACATAAACAATTAAGCTCTGTGTGGTGGCATAGCTTCCAAGGGACGAATTAAATTACAAGCCATTTGTTTGATTTGCAATTGTGAGTGTACAAAATAAACTGCACAGTGCAGTGACCAGTGCTAAAAATCTCTACAATTTTAAATATATATGAATAATTGTTCTGCAGCAACCGTTACGTTTGAACTACTGTGACTGTGACAACCGAAGAAAAACAGCCAACTATTGTAGATACCTAGGAAGAGCCCTCATTTTTGTGGAACTTGCAAAATGGGTAAGTAGTTCATAATGTAAAAAATACTCGTACAGCTTTTATTTATAATACTCTGACTTTTCGCAACCTTAAATGGAGTCTGGCGAAAGCCAAGTTTTCTCATACATATCACCCTGCACAATATACGATTGCAAGCTGCAAAAGAGCACTGTATTTGATTGACCCCTGAGAAACGTGCACTGGGAAAGCTTCCGTTGTGATTTCCATAACTGAAAAGACGTTTCGTGTTCATGGAGATCTATGTATAATGTTAGCATACATTTGGTGAAATAAAAGCTGTCTAATTTGTATCGTTAATGAACTTTCATATTTATAAACTGCAAGCAGACACACATGTCAAGACTAACACACAGTTCATAAAACCAATAGTTTTTGTGCCATGCGGTATTTGCCGCATACAGTTGACAGCATAATTACAAGACCAGTATATATAGGACATGCCACTAATTTTTCATTTTTTTTATTGATTTATACTTGAATAGAGGTTAATCAATAACTGCATGACTTGTAACACGTAAAAATGTAAAATACGAAAAGTAATGGCGCCTGGCGCCCACAGTGTGTCTAGAGCTGTTATTATTCGGCAACTTCCTGGAATTGAAGCACCCTTGAGCAAGCTACGTACATACGTAGCAAGTACATGAGCAACTGCTGATAGAATCTGGACTACCAGACACCGTAAAAGGTTTGGTCAGAAAGTACGAACGACTTTAGTCAGCCAAGAAATATGTAGTACATATAATGAGATTCTCTGACAGCTGAACACCACAAACATTTAATTAAGGGAGGAATAGGAAATGCAAGGATGAACGAACGAACAATAATGATTTCTAAGCCTTTGCCTGAACTCAATGATCATATAATCAGCGTCTTCCTTATATACATACAACTTGGGTAATATGTTGTGTATTCATCGCCGTAATATAATTTAAAAGCAGCCAAGACATTGCATTGAGTACCTACTTTTACTCCAAATTCCAACCATTTTGGCGAGTTACCAGTGACCACTAGTATTATCGCCGCGACATCGTCGCACTGTAATAGATGTACCCCATTTTTGGAGAAAAGACCTTCATTACAGATAAAGGATAATAGTCCATTATGCATCGTAGTCCAGTTTGACAAACTGTGTTTCACATCAATTGTTATGGAGTGCGAACTACTTATTGGATGCGGGGTTATACAGGACGATAATGTCAAAACAACGTTAAGTAAACATTTGGCACATTTCAGTACATTTTATTGCCATTGGCTTCCTTGTCGTCCTGCCGGATAGGTATTAACACTTATTTACTTCAAGTTTCTATTTACTGCCTTTTCAGCGAAACAACATAAAATTGTTATTCATGAAAGAAATTATACGTAAATGTTAAAATAAATACCTACATTAACTAGGTCTACATTTTGTGCACATTCGTAAGATTGATAACTAAATTACGCAATCAATCCACACATAAGAAAATCCCAAGACGATGCAGCAATGTTTCTTACTGTTCTTCAGTAAGAAGTGGACTTTGACTGCATGGGTTTTTATATAAAAAAACAAGAATTAGTAAAAAGGAGTCAAAGCGAGCTTGTCAAAATCAAGGAAGATGGCATAAAAATGCAAAATTGTTTACTTGAGGGGAAGTAAAAGGAATGATTATGTTAATGCGATCCTAATATGTAGCCGTGCCCAATATCTTGCTATACAATGAAAGCACATAATATTGCCTGTACCATATACAAAATACAAATATAGTTAGTTAGTTTATTATTACCACTATATCATACTATATAGCTGATAGTTACAGTGCATAAAAGGCACATTAAATGCCTTGTTTGCGAGATAATGCACACGACTACTTGGTAGGATAATAGTAAAAAAAGCTATAATAGTAAAGAGGTAATAATATTTATGCCTTTTAAATGTACCAATATATTTTAAAAGAGCAAGACGTCAGATGAGCATTTGAATGATTTCTTTTTCTGCCATTAATTTGTCAACTATAGCCATACGCAGTTGAAATACACACATGTGTGGCGTGTGCTAAACTCGCATAAATCATTGTGTACCTACTTGTTGTGTTGTCTTGATGTTAGATAACTTTGTTAGATCATCGTCAGCATTTGCCATTTTTTTAAATGCAGTTTGTACCAGATTAATTTTGTGAGTAGTATACAACAACAAGTTGTTATATACGTAAATATCACCAACAAGTCACCTGACTTCATAGTTTTTGCACGTATATTATTGTTACATAAATACGTTTGACTATGTCCTGTGTAACAATGTTGGGATAGTAAAACCAAAAAAAAAATATTCCTCTGCACATGCATACCTGGTAAAGCTTTTTAAATACTTGTGCCAAACATGCACAGGTAATAATAAGGAATTCAGCGTTGTTGGCTGCTTGTGGCGGCGCTGACGCTGACACGCATTTCAATACTATGTACAGCAAATACGGCAGAAACATAATGACGACGATGATGATTACGACGACTTGTGTGATAGCTTTCTATTCTTTCAGTATGTAAAAATACTCCAAACCCGACCTGTGTGAGAATTTCAATATGACCAGGTGACTCACGCTACAGACACACTCACATCAAATGATCAGCCATTCGTATTTATCATCATTGCAATATTATATGCAAGGATAAACACGATAAAGAGAAATGACATCACACATTTCAGCATTATTTACAGTGCAATAGGGTTGATGTGGGCGCTGTAAAAATGTATATAAAACTAGGTATATTGTGTCGAATTTTCTTACTGTGATAATCATCATCATGCATTCATTAAAACGAGATCAGCAGAGCATCATTGAAGTTAGAACACTGTGTACACAAAGTAATCGTAGATCACTAAAGTTGATCATAAACATGTTGTATACCAAAATTTACCAGAGCTAGCGTAGTGATCGCTTGCAACTTTAAACTTGTCCATAACATTTTATATATTTTTTTTATAATAGCGTTTTCGGGGAGGTTACACAAGTCATCACCTTACCTACACACTGTTCATATGCATGAAATGATTGACCATTTAAAGTATTTCCCATTTTGATTTTTTTTAAATGTTTTTCAACCACTACATCGTACCTTACATTGATTTTCTTCACTGAGAGAGTAATAAATTGAGTCTGCCAAACAAAGCGATTATATTCTCAGTCAGTGTGTAACTGCTAGAAAAGAAGAGAGCGAAAAGTAACAGTCATGCCATGCCAAACGAATGAATGGAGTGAACGGAGATGTAAATGAAAAGGTTTGCTAGCAAGTTGCAGTTTTGTATGTATTAACATATTAGTGTATACCTGGTCTGGGCAAATTAAGTATCCAGTGACAGGATGATTTACGTCATCATCACATTTTTCTGATTTTGTAATTATATCCAGCCTACGTATGAATACTTCATTACTATGGTGTGACCGTGAAGTGTATATAATGAAATGTTTGCGTACAAACACTAAACACTACATAATATTTTCAATGAGCCAAAAGAGCCAACATTAAGGTAAATGGAATGGTTTCATTAATTGGTGAAAGAGAAGTGCGTCCATTCAAAAAGCGATTTTTTTATCGATGTGTGTATTTTAGATGACCCCCTCGTGTTACATATTTCTATGAATTGATTAAATTAAAACCTTGATGGACTGCAGGCCACCTTGAGTCATCCTTTAACATGCATGTGTGTAAGGAAAATTGCAAGTAAAATACATTATCTAGATGCAGAAATTCGTAAAATGTGATAGAAATAAAAATGCACACGGTTCTGTGTAGTAAGAAAGATGAGACTATTTTGGAGGTAGTGTAGTGCTATGTCGGTAATCCATTTATCATTTATCAAAAAGTTCGGCTGCCATTTCTGATTTCTGACCTGACATCGCAGCTCTTCATTCGGTCGCTTTTATGAAAAATATATGTGTCACTATTAAATTCGTTGGACGTAAATCACCCATGCGTTAACATCATTATCACCAGTGGCGCCTGTGACTATTTGCTCACTCATGCGTGGTGAGTGGTTACTAATACACAAAAAGATGATATTTATTGGAACGAGTAAAAATGTATGATGGTTAATATTGACAAACCTGAGCTGAGTAATGTACCTTGAATGACATTTTGCAATATACACTGTGCCCAATGAGCCATCAGAGTCAATCAGCAGCTCAGTCTAACTAAGCCGTCCATATTTCATCGAAAAATACTTCGGCTTATATATATATATATTTTGGACACACCTTTCAAGCAGTACTACATATACATCTGCCACTATTTTGATGAAATATCGACCCTTTTTACAAAAATATCTAGTAAACACTCATTTCAGTTTTACTTGACATTGGCATGCATGACGGTAGAAAATTCCTCAAACTTGCAAAATGTCTTGTTAACCTAGTTCTATCCGTGTATATTTGGCTTTCGTGGCTCTCTTCTCAAACGCCTGACACTGTACTGGCATCGTAATCATTATCATGAACACAAATAACAATGTTCCAGTTTAATTATTTAATTAGAAGTAACTTCCGTCGACATGTGTACATACATCAATCCAAACTCGAAACATTCTACTAGTGTACGTTAAATCAGACCTGCCATTTTCCTTGTTATGTTGATATGATGATGATGCGGTTTATAATTAACGTCGTCGTACAAGGCCAAGCGGGTCCACCACTTGGACTAGATGGGAATGCACATGTGCGTTTTAAACCAACATAAATATAATATTTATGTATGTCTAATGTATACTGCTTTCAAGCAAGGATGTTTAGTTTGTCTGGCATTTGTTTCGTGATGTCATCCGTCCATCGCATTGTGCCATCATCATCATAAAGCATGAACTTGTAAAGTTAATGTTTTATGCTTACTCTCTGCTCATTTTGTAACCGTTCTTTAAACACATAAAAATAGGGAATACGCGCACTCAAAACAAAAGCTAATGCTGAGGTAGGCATCTTTCCCTTCGATTCCAACGTATCACTCCAATTTCAACCCTACTACTAACTAAATGACGCAGACAAATCATCGCTAGTTTACTCTCCATACTTAACATACAGCATGTGTCCATGTTCGAGACAAACTGCAGTACGGGTGAAACTAGTAAAAACATGGTTATCTGTCTGTGTTATGTTCCTCATTTATATGATGTTAGCGTATGGCGGAGGGTTGGTTATTTCAAGAATGATGTAATACGTATGTAATATAATATTTTAATACAATGTGTGTGCCCAAGTTAAAATGAAACATCCGACTGTGCATTCCTTTAGCCTGTTTCTGTTTACAGTTTTTATGGCCAAGCATGACGTTTTAGTGTATTTGTAAAAGTCACTAAAGGTATGTTCTCTGCTTGACTACAAGCTATTATCAGAAGCATTAAAATTTGCAGCAGCATCGAGAATGAAAGTTCCCGTATTGTTACAATACGTATGTTTGCGCCTGCACGGAAAGGGGGTTACATTATTCTGGTACGTAGTCCCAAATTCCCGTAAAGCATGTGTGCATTATTATTAGATGTGCGCTGTGCTGTCATGTAAAGCGATGATACAAGGTACATTATAGGTTTTATGAAAGTAAAAAAATATACAGAATGAGTATGTGTGCGTACCAATCGGTCCGTCATCATCATACATCTTGCGGACGAACCCACTTCTCTTTGAAATGTGCACACCACATTACATACCACCACCAGCAGCATTAATAATACTAACAAGCTCTCTCTAAACGGAATTGCTAAGGTTCACGGCTACCCATGTAAAAGTGGAGCCGTAT
>JAHZNB010003794.1:0-14619 GCA_027744295.1 Callyntrura guangdongensis
AAGATCATTTTAAGATTTCATTATATGACATATGTATTCCTCATTTTTAAATATGTCACACATATTTAAAAATCACAAAATTTAAATATATCACACACAACTGTCGAAGAACTGGATTCCTCGAACCAACGTAATGTTATTATAACAACTCGTACCGAAATACCGGCGCCTTGAAGGTAACATCATCAAAATTGACTTCAAGGATTATTTTCTAATGATGACTCAAACACACCCATATCTCGAGGCAGGACTAAAGTGTGAAGAAACAGTAATACACACAGATAATGGATGTCCAAACTGTTTTTCTTTAGGCAGGACTGGAGGAAGAGGTTTATGTCGAAATTCCAGAAGAATTTAAACAACTTAAAGAAAATGTATGGAAATTAAAAAGGCCACTTTACGGTTTAAAGCAAGCACCACGAAGTCATCTAACTTTCAAGTTAGCCAATATGATCCCTCCATCTACATCTGCCTAGATGATGAGAGATGCTACATTGTTACCTACGTTGATGACCTGATTTTAATAGCATCCTCTCAAGTGGTAATTGATTTTGTAAGGACAGAGTTGAGAAAGGAATTCAAAATAAAAGATACCACTAGTGACTCATTTATTGGAATGCAGATCAAGCGGTATGATGACGGAGGCTTACATTTATACAGCAATAGCAAAATTGTGGATATGCTACCGACATTCAATTTAGAGGAATGCAAAACAGTCAGCACGCCAATGCAACCAAATTCAGAATTTTCTGTCATCACTAGAGAAGACACTGATGCAACATATCCCTATAGACAAGCAGTGGGGTCTTTACTCTACATCAGCCGAACATGTAGGACAGATATTGCTTATGCAACAAATAAGCTGTCACAGCACAATGATGGACTTGATAAGCGTCATTGAAAATTGCTGAAAAAAGTGCTCCGCTACTTACAAGGAACGAAAATATTTACGGACTTGCAAATGACCAAGATATCAGAATATCCGTGTACTCAGATTCAGATTATGCTGGGCATAAAAAGGACAGGAAGTCAACAACTAGCTACGTGACATTCTTAGGAAATATGCCCATCTCATCAAATATCTCATGGAAGTCAAAAAAACAGAAAATTGTAACACTTTCATCTACAAAGCCTGAGTAAGTTGCGCTGACCGCAGCATGTACAGAAGCAAAATATCTAAGAATGTTTATGGATGAACTTGGATTTTCTCAAGAAATTCCAAATCCTATATATGTTGACAACACGAGCACCATTCAAATTGCTCAGCATAGCACATTTCATGACAGGACAAAGCACATTGAAACAAGATATTTTTACAGCAGGAAGCTGGTAGCTGAAAGAGAAATTGAACTTTTATACGTCCCCACAACATAGCAGAAAGCAGACATACTCACAAAACCGCTACAAAAGAATACGTTTGAGTATCAGCGTGAAATATTGGGCATGGGACAGGCACAATCACTTATATTTTCAACAGCAAGAAAGATTACAACAAAAAAAGATAGAGATAAAGGAAAAATAATGAAAATGAAAAAACGCTCATTTCTCATACCTGACGATTTTGCAGTTTGTGCTAGTCTTTTCTACTGGAATTGGTGTGCCAGGCAATTCACAGGTACCTGGGTTATGGAGGAAGTCGAATATTCCTGTGATCAGTGGATACCTACAGATGGAGATACGGATTATCCTGTTAGATCCGTGTGATATGTTCACAAGTGACGCTATTCACAAAGACTTGCTGAAAGAGGCAAAAGCGGAATGTGACATGGCATATTATAAGATGTTCCTGGAGCAGATACACGAGATGTGTCCACACAGGAGTACTCAATTTGCAAACTCAACCCAAGAGCTATTTTGTGCAAAGAGAGTAATTCCATTGTTATTAATTGGAATAGGGAATGTAGTCGCTGTCATCGCAGTTGGAGCTGCATCAATCGGTACAACAACACTAGTTTATGCAAACAACAATGCAGAACGATTGACCAACTAGAAAACAGATACAACCTGATGAAGGAAAATATCAGAATTCTGGAAGACTCAAAGCAAAATATTGAAAGCCTACTTGATGAAGTAAGGAAAGATTTCAACAACACCATTCTGTATCTACAAAAGACAGAAAAAGACATGAACGAATTGAAATGGAAATCGGCCGCACAAGCATTTGCAATCGCAGGTGTGGTCACAAAAATCCAACCTGGAAAGCTTATTACGACGGAAGCCAGAAGAGAATGGGAGCAAGGGAGAGTTCATATGCCGTTTCTTGACTATCTTAATATAACTCTACCCTGTGGAAGGCTGTGTGCTTATACATATGCAAAAGCAGACAGGTGTGAATATGACTCCCTAAGAAACGAACTGGTCATGATGATAGACATACCAGTCATGAATGAAAACTTCATTTTATTGGACGCAGATCCCTTCATTATTATAAAAAGGGACATCGAGATGATTACAATAAGAAGACACTAAAATCGTTTTATCTAGGAACATGTGCACCAACACATCACCTGGATTTTCTTTCGTAAGTACAACTCAAGAGGGAAGCATACTTGATATATATATATACTGACCCTCTCGAATATTACTATCACAGGACAGGAAAAACCATGTCCAATACACGTGTTTACAGTGCTTTTCAATGCAGATTTCAAAATTAACAGCAGCAAGTACAATTACACCACGATCAAAGTAAAAATGACGGAGATTTGGGCACTCTTATGGACCAGTAAGACCAACTGGTACCTATTCAGGAGTCATGAGCTGAAGGAATTATATATTCACTCAACCTCAAAGCCATTGCAGCCATTTGTTGAAATGCCACCATTAGAAGAAAAACATCACTTCAATATAATGACATTCTTAGCAGTCATTATAATGGGAACGTCCCTTATATTCTTCTTTGTCGGAACATGCATTCACAAGAGAAAGAATCCAAGGACCTTAGGGATTGATGCGATACCCTTGAGAGACGTGGAAGTGGACGATCCACCTCAAGACGATAACAAAGAACCTGGAAATTAACAACCCTGATGACGTATTTCAGAAACAAGTTTGTCAGGAATATCATTTTTATGTTTATTTACAATATTATTAGATGAAGGGAGGGTATTGGATTGATAGATATTATACTCAATAATATTTCTAATAATAAGTATAATAATAGTTTCCAACACCTTTCACATTTATTGTGTCGGTATTTCTTAAAGAGAGCCTTCACACTTTAACACCATAATATAAGTATACCTATATTAAGATCATAACACGGTCCTAAAAGTTCAATTGATCTCTCGCATTTCATTTTTTATGACTTTTGCATAATAATCACATTCTATACTATCTATTAAATTGCTGTCATTCCTTTCACACTAACCTATAGAATTATCTAATGACTAGATGTAAGAATAAATTCATTGTGCATTATGATTCCTATATGATGAACATGATGTACGTAAAAATTATACTTTAGGATAAACAGACAAGACAATGTTAGTCTTCCCTCCGATTCGGACAACGCAACACGATCTAGTTCACTCATGTAAAAGTTAACTTGTCCAACAGTATTACATACTGGACGGCATTTTTAAAGTTTTTGCGTCCTTAGTTACACACAATTTTTTACTTAAAATGAGGAAGTTACATACAAGCAATGCCAATTTCAATGCCACTCGGATCAGAGCTTAAGTACAATTGTGGTTAATGATCGACTAATTTCGATTAACAACTCAATGTTTATTGTTATTAAATGTAAAAATGCACATTAAATATTAAATAAATTTATCAGTTAGGAAGTGTGCGTATTACGGTCGAATGCGGTTGTAAGTTGCGAATCACGGGAGTGTGAGGAGACGAGCGAGTATTTGCTCCGCCCATGTCTTTTCTCAATGACAGTAGCAATAGTTCTTTAGTAGTTCATACACTCACTACAATGTGGACAAACCTACAGCATCTTATTAGCAACCACTCTGGTGTTGAATAACAGATTTACATTAGGTATTTGATAAAGATTGGCATAGGTGCCTTTAACAATTCTGTATATGCCGGGCACGCTAACGTTGGGATCAACTTAGACAACTTTGATTTGATGCAAAGTTCAACAACAAATTATATTTTTTTTATTATATTTTACGGTTTTTTGAGCGGTATCATACTAGTTACTGCAATTCTGTTAGCTATTTGATATATTATGTGTAAAAAACAATTATCCACATAATATGAGGGGTAATGGCGAATGATTGCCTAATTTAAAAAGTACTAAATAAAATTATTTTCTCCCCAGGTCGCACAAAAGGTTATTTAAAATGTACTATCGTCCGCTTACTGCAGTACAGGATTTCGAAAGGACAATTAGGATTTTGTCCGCAATAGTACGTAACAATATTAATGAATTACAATCATAATAGTGGCTCTTAACTAGAACTTGAATAATCGTAATAAAGTGTAAAAAATATACAAAAAATGTAGAAGAAAAATGTAAAATTATGTCGTGAAGTGTCGATTATCTTTCAATCCGTTTATGTAATATATTGTAGTAGTCACGAACGGGGAAGTCAGATAACTGAAGATGAGTTCTCCTAGCTACAGAAAAAGTGGACACACGAATGTTGCCACAGAGAGTTAAGGTACGCGTCTTAAATAACATCAAGAAAACAGTGATTAAATAAATGGGTGAATTAAAAATTGGAAATTAGCAGATAAAATGCAAATAAATTATAAATTAGAATAAATTCTGTATCCAGTAAGCTTAAGTACAAGTGGACTTGTACAGTGTGTCTGACCCCACTCCACCATGCTATGCCAAGACTGATGCGAGGAAAGAGCTGTCAAGAGGAAAGAATCTTCTGTGCAGTTTCTCGTCCGAATTACAAGGAAGGTAGATGCCCGACCGGGTGTGGCGTCCCCTTCAGTAAGGATGACGTCACTCTCATCCCATATCCGGAAATTTCGAGGTAGAAGCTCGAGATTGAGCAAGAAGAATTGGTAAAAATCCGACAAGCAGAAGATAGAGCTGCCAGGCAGCAGAACAGGGCAGCCATTGCCAACGAGCAGCGCCTACAGGCAAGCGTGGTTTCTCAAGCTCAGATGAGAAAAAGAGTTCAAGGGTATGAAAGTCTGGTGGCCCTGCAAGAAAAGATGAAAAGGGTCCGCCGACTATCTGAAAAAAGACAAGAAGAAACCGCGGCGGCCTTTCGAAAGGAACTTACCGCAAAAATTAGACAAGCCCTAGAAAAATTCAGAGCCCAACAAAAAAATCAACGATTGAAGGAAGAGGCAAAAAGCGTCCGCGAACATTTCGAAACGACGATGGTTTCAGTGATTACCAACCCTCTCACTTGTCACGTGTGTCACGAGAGCAAATAAACGCTAAGGATTGAAAGCAGCACATGCTAGCATTACACTTGCTACATCCAGCCGTAAAATCGTAAGTAGGAAAAAGTCATAAAAGTCACCTCCTATTAATATAAGCATAGTAACTATTAAGCCTAAAGATATATTTTTTTACGTTTATATGTACCGATGTGCCAAGCCGCACTGCACATACACAACAGCCGAATATTCTAAATTCGAGACACTGGCGGAACTCATGGAGTGATGATTACAACGTGCGCTGTCCCAAGCTGAGCCAAGAAGATAAAAAGAACATTGAGCTGACTTGTCAAAAATTCAAAAAGCAATTCAGCCGAGCGTATGTTCGACGAAGACACGCCGAACGGTGCAACAAGAAAAAACATTAGCACAAATAATGTAACAGAACGAACGCACGAAAGCGAATACATGAGAACTACGTTTAACATTGTGGTATATAGACGCCACTCGTGCATATTTTTAGACGTAAGCGAGCAGACTTGAACCTTAACTTGTAGGTTAATGGAAAACAAACTGAATGGAAGCGAGAACAAGTGGTGGGGCATTGTGAGATTTTTAAAGAAAAAAATGTATATACCTATCCTACGAAGAAAGTGATATCAAAATACGGAAAACACAAACCGTTTACCATGTTCTAAGGATAAACCACGCTAGCATTTTACAATATTAGGAACAGAATTAAATTAAAAAATAAAAATTATTACAAACTCGAGCAGAAAATAAGCGAAAAAGCGACCCGTTAAGCGTTATGGTATGGCAACGTCGGCTTCGATACCTGCCGGGGTTGTTTCGGCCGTGTCTCACCGGTTTTACCATGTGTGGTTAGAAAAGAGTGGAAAAATAAAACTGCAAGCGTACAAGAAGAGCAAAACAATGTATTTGTTTTTTATCATTATCAGTTACAGAATATATGCATACATGTACCGTAGCATCTGCGTTGTAGTTGTTATTTAAATGAAATTAGGCTATTTCATTATTACTCTGTGTAGCCAAGTTCCTTCCTAATCTAAAAACTATACTATTCTTATGTGTTCATAACTAATATGCCGTACTATTATCTATTTATTATATTTTGCTCGGTTGTGGAGTAGTCGTTCATTGGTGGTGACATGGAAACCGATGGAACAAAGTACAAATCTTATTTTGAGAATGTCAAATAAAGCGTAAAGTTAACCAGTTGTACGTTTTCCTATAAACATTTCCCCCAGTAGGCAGAAACATGTGCATTTCTAAGCGTGGACAAGTAAAATAACGCTAAGTTTGTTGCAACAATTCTTTTTATGCTCTTCTACTAGCTTACTTTTCAGAAACGCTACCACTGTATAAATTTTGTAGTTTCTTTCGGTTGTATTGTCACTACTGATTCACTTTGGTTCTTCTTTGGCGTACAAATTAGTTCCACGGTATGTGGGTCGGTTTTATTGTCCTATATGTAGTATTTAAGAAGTTTTGGACTTACGTGTGCTTGTTTTTGTCCATAAAACGCGTGAAAGTATATATGCCATATCGATTTATGAACTAGTTTGAAGTACCTACGAGCAAGCAATTTTCTTTTTATGTCCCTACAAGCATGTATCAAACATAGATCGCTGGCTTGTTTTTGTGGTTCTGGTTATGGTAATCTGGTTTTGGTAATCCAAACAATCACTTCTTTTGGTTATTGTTGTTTCAAAGGATAGAAATAAAAGTATTTTAAGTATGATCATGAACCTAAAAATTCTTGATGGAAAAGTGTTTTCGACTATCAACTCAGGAATCGTACTTGCAGATTTTGTTTCTAGCATTCTTCCGTGTAAGTTTGGAGTAACCGCTTTCAAGCTCCAAGTTTTGATGGCATTCTCTTTGCTTTACAACCAAACCCTTCCGAATAGTTCCCTCAATCCGGAAAACAGAGCCAGAGTTCAGAACTTGTTTTTTTGTTGAGACGTCGGCACCCATGTGTTCAAGAAAGTCAATACCTAGTAGTATTGTTGTGGACGGGTTATCAGTAACAACGAACGGATAAACTACATTAAAATTTCCTATCTTAAAATGTACAGGTGCAATGCCTTCATTCTTTGCCGTTCCGCATAAAAATGATCGAAGGGTTATTTTTTTATCCTGAATTTTTTGAATATCCTTAGCCAAACTTGTATGAATTAGAGAGCAAAAAGCACCAGGGTCAATTAGGGCTTCAACCCTTTTACCACCAACGAAAACTGTAACAGTTGGAGATTTGTTTCCCTTGTTAGTATTATAAGAACAATTATCATTGAGGTTTGGGTTGACGTTTTTTGCATAAAGGTTTCTCGTCTCGGTGGACTGTAAAGAGTTAAGTGTTGTTTAGTTGCAACCTCGGAGCTGGCGGAAATCATGAGATGAATATCGCCTGTCTGAAACAAATCGCTGCTTATTGTTTTTATCCCTCATTCTTGTCCAACAGTCCTGAACTATATGCCCTTTTCGATTACAATATAAGCAAGTTCGTTGTTCACAAAGCCATCCACATTGCTTTTGCATTCGTATTTGTGCCATCTTCCCTGATTCTCTCTCTAAAGTGGAAATGATTTCACCCTGCCCATCTATTTTTCTTTCCATGTCTATCATTCTCTCGTATATGACACCTAAAGTTGCTTGCAGATCATTAATTGTTTCTGTCGATGGTTGTTGTGCTGTGTAGCATTCAAAGTTCTTTCCGTTCTTTCCGCGACGTCCCTATTCGAGAATCTTTTCTGAACTCGAACCTTTTTGACAAGCTTCTTCAGGCTTATTAAATCATGTAGTTTCCCTCTCAATTGAATGAAGTCTGCAATAATGGGTTCATGTTGGACAAAATGACGTCGACCCATGCCTCCTCAGACACATTTTTTATCTCGTTGCCAGCATAATATGATAGCCGAAGAATATAGGACGAGGTTGTTTCTAAACAATTTTGTTTCTCAGTTACCAGCTGCTGTAGTGTCTGTCCTGTTTCCAAATTGAACGGTGCCTCCGCCATAAACCTTAAAGTTAGTTGCTCGAAACTCACGTTCTCATCGAGTACGAGGTTCTTGTATGTAGAGAACCACCTAGTAGCATCGATGTCTGTAAAACAAAGCGGAAACTGGAATTTCATTCGTTGCAGTGAAATGTTTCTACTTCCTTCATATAATATGAAATTACGAAGAAACTGTTGAACAGTATTCCTTGTAAGTGGCCCTATGTGTTGTGGCGGATCTGACATTTTTGACTGTTTATCGATATATGGATATTCACTTTATGTAGTTACGTGATTTTAGTACAAAAGTCAATTTTCTAACCTCTGGCTAACTATGAGTTACCTATATCTGTGCAGTAACTGTTCTTATATATGTTAACTTATCTAAGGCGTACACTTAACTAAAGTTAAGTAGTTTGTGTTTTCATCCAAAAGTTTGCTTTTCCGAATCCAGGGTGTTTTTTTTCGTGTTGGACGTGTATTACCACTAAATTTCGATGTAGTTATCAAATTGCTAAATACTTAACAAATCTTCCTGCTGTAATAACTGTGATTGAATTGCAGTTGCTGCCGTCACAGTTATTAGTGTCTTTTTAATTATCGCTACTTGTTCAAGAAAAAATATAAAATCGGTGGAATCTGTGCGGTGTGGAGGCCTTTACCAAGATATTTTTAAAAACGAAACAGAACGAGCCACTCTCCACCAGTAAAAAATATATTATTTTATATTTATATTATATATATATATCTTTATTCTCCATCAGTTCTCATCTCTGTCTTGGCAGCAACTGCCGAGCAAACGTATACATCAATCAAATAATCCAACACATCATAACATTACCTAATCACACGCAAGCGCGTGTGACCTTGCGCTACATACTTACATAATGCATACTTAATGCATCTGCATCACTCCATTTTACTATAATTTTCTCCGTCCTCATGTTATGAGTTATATATTACCAATGTTTAATCCCATGTAAAAGATTCCTACGCTGGAATTAAATGTTACACATGTTTAAACCCATGTTAGAGATTCGCACTCTGGGATTAAACATACTATCATACATACATACACGATTAACTATCACAAATGTTTAGTCCGCTGAATGCAATTCTGTATGCACGAGTACTGCTCATTCTTCAATTCTTTTATTTGACACACCACGCGACAAACTAACTTGCGTGGTATGTCAAATAACGTTACGTGACTAATTTTTGTAACGTAAATTTCAATGTCAGGGCTTAAATCATGCATTCTATTTAAAATTTGCATATGTGAGGGAATTATTGTGTTACTTCAGCACCATAGAACTACATTGTTCAACACAGTTGCATTTTGATAAACAACTCTGTACTCCGCTGACAACGCATTATTTGGCAGAATGAAAACTAATAAAGCTCCGGTGTCATTATATCGTTAATTTAACATTGCAATAATTAGTCTTTGTGCATAAAGCAATGCACATAGCATATCATAGTTTTTGTCAACAAGAAGTGATAGGTTTTTTGCTAACCCAATTTGCAAGTTTACTGCTTATTTTAAATACATATTTTGTAAAACGAATATACTGAAGTTAATTATTTGCAAAAATTTACTGTCACATCATTAAAATTCAATGAGTTCCAGGCTATTATAAATATATTTTAATTTTCTAGATTAGGCAAAAAGAACAGTTGTCCTGCGCCTAATATATCAGTAATATAATTGTATTTTAATGAAAGGAGTACTGACCTTTCTTAACAAATTTTCCATTTATTGTATTTTGTCACTTTCACTTTGCTTCAATAACTAAAAAGTAAAGCTGAAGCCTATTACAATTCTTGTTTTATTTAAAGCAAAATGTTGCAATATTTTTCAAAAATGTCGTCCAAAGCGTACAAAGAAGCTATTTTATTTATCTCGAATCCTACGTTGTATTAAAAATTCTTGGAAGTCGAGGTTAAGAATTTAAGAAGCTAGACTATCATTTGTTGCCAAAACTTTCTTTTCGGACCAAATTGGAGTCTGGTACTCTTCAAGGCATTGTAGCAGCATACAACAATAACCTCTACGTCTACGGAAACCTGGTTTGAATTCTGCCTGGAATACGAAATTGTCTCTCGTCTAAACGCATTTCCATCGCTTCTGTTTCCAGACACATGGCACGCCAAAGAATACAATTCATTCTTCTTTACGAACTTACGAGACCCTATGCTACAACTGTGAGTGACCAGCCGGCACATGCATTCTAGTAGCTCTTTGTAGTACCGATGAAGGTGCAACAAAAGTACATCTTTTTATGGCACCAACAGAAGAATGCGAGCAAATTTTTGCATTAGATCATACATTATGTAGCGAAATTTCTAATTTAACGGTCATTTTCATTTGTATCGTGATTTTAGTTACGGATAAATAATATTCATTAATTTATTAGCATTAGCATGCTTGCGCTTGACCAGCATCTTGGGTGATGTAGCTCAGCGCAGCTTTATCAAGCTGCCACGGCATACAGCCGTTGCTTTATTCATTAATCAAACGCATGCACAAGTGTATCTCTCGTTTGCTTCGCTATATCTGCGATCATTTATTAATATCTCTCGTTGTATTTATATCGTAATACTTACAGCGTTGCACATATTTGCACGTGTCGTTTTGTCTTCTGTAGATTCAATCATTCAATCCCTAACATTTTACATTTCCATGCACTCTTTTCTATACATTTTCCCATTATAACTGCAAGTTACAGAGTTGGCATTATTTAAAGTAACAACACATACAAAACTGTTGAAGAAACAAAAACATTCATTGAGTCAAAAAAAGGAACTCGAATAGATTTTGATACCTTTAATGGATTTTTTCATGCTGGGCTAATTATGCAGGATATTGTACAGAAAAGACATTAATATATGCATGCTTAGTACTAGTTGTAAAAAAATGGATAAAACGCTCTCTTTAAAAACTGTTATGCCTCATTATCTAAGTAAATCATTACGTAGATAAATATATGTGTCTAAGTGTGAAAAAAAGTTTGAAAGAGAATTGGCAAGCGGAGGATAAAAGTTTCCCCTAATCACAAGGGCTAAGCACAGAATATTTATCATTAATATTGGTTTAGCTTTTTAGCTAAAAAAAGAATTGTAGAATAGGTGCAAACATTAAATTAACAATTCAACTGGGGCGACACATACTTATCGTTAGTAAATTAAAATTAGAGACGCAAACTCGACTTTATTTTTTCACCATTCGTGAGATTTCGTTAATTATGTGGATTACGAGTAAAATTGTCGTTAATTTGCGTCATGCACATCCTTTAGCTAAGGTAATAGTCTCCCGGATAGAATCAAGGTTTAAACGGAATATAAAGCTCAATCGTTTTATATAAGTATTAAAAAAATATGGTTGCCAAGCCGAGCGAGACATGATAAGGACTAGTGAATTCTGTGGTCAATAATATCAAAGTTGCAGACAAACTTATTCGTAAAGTAAAGGGGCTTTTGCGAGAATTCACCACCGCTGCAAAAATATTACTTGAACGAGTGGACAACCTAGCAGGAAAAGTTCAACACAATGAGCAAACCAGTGGTTGATGATTATTGGAATCGGATAAGTACGGTAGCAAATTATTGCCTAAACGTTTTAATGTCAGTAAGAGACTTTACGGCAAACTTTGCAAGAAGAAACAATATTTGTGTTCAACTAGCGGTGTTTATAACATTTACCAAGACAGTTTTAATCCCGTGTACTGTGTGGAGTGCTCAGTGCTTCGTGGTTCTGGTTGCCTTCATTGACGGCGCTTTGTAGGATGACCGTTGCAGATAACATGAGTAAACGAAGACGTAAACACTGACTCAGCAATTTCTTGATTATTTATCTGACTAATTTATGCAGTTGGTTGACTAAGGTCGCAGATAATAACCAAGAGAGAGGAGCCGTAGGACACGGCTTTTAATTCATTATTGACCTTCTAACTTTCTAAGCACTATTATTTGGCAACATGCTCATGAAGCTAAAAAAAATATGTCCATGGATGATACTGAAGTGAAAAAATGACGAATTGCCTCCTTATCTTCGTCCTCGAGACAGACCGCCATATTGTTTTTCACAGATTAATACACGTGGTCTTAAAAATCCTGACTTCTGGACATGTTTGGACAGGATTCATTTAGTCATTCTCAGTAAGGAAAATTAATTACATGTACTAGGAGAAGAGTTACATACCGTTAGGAACCAAGTTTAATGAACCAGATTAAAAAATTCGCGGACCAAACGATTTGGTTTTGTACAGAAATAAAAAAACGTTTACGATCAATCCAAGTTTAGTATATTACAAGTATTCGTTCAGCATGGAAAGCCTGTTAAAATCTCCTCATAGCTATGCTTCATTCGCCCATACCACACACATACGCTGTAAGCGAACTAGTTTTCTCTGAAAAAAACAATAACATTATAACAAGGCGTGCTGAGAATATTTCCGCCTGGAAAAGTTACCTTACAAAACTTGATGAAAAGGACTATTCGTGATTTTCTAAATGATATACAGGATGAATGGTATGTATATGGATCTTAACCGCTAATTAATGTTAGCAATGTGTACAGGGCTTCCATATCAGTATAAACACTACTTGTGCATAATAACAACTTGTACACGGTAGTGTTTAAAAAATATCACCGCAACTAACGATGGGATATTGAAAGGGATTCTGCAGTGTTTACTGTTTTAGAAAAGTTTCATATGCACAAACGCTGTCTTGTATTGAATGATGACTCATACAATAATGCAAAGAAGCATGGGCGTTACCAAAAGTGTGTGCCTAATTTTGTACCGTATAATAAATGCTTGAAGAAACTTGACAAATTTAAAAATTGTATCATCACTCAGACTTGTAATGACTTAGTATTTGTAATTTTTTATATATAATAAAGAAATTGGCCTGAATTGATTTGGCACGAATGCCCTGACATTGACATAGAAATTGATTTAGATGTCCTAGGAATATCTTCGATATTTACACAATATTGAGGGCTTATGGCAGTGTTTAACTGTAATTGTTTTACTCTATGATCAAAAGATTGTTTTTTTGGATTATATGTAAAGTGAAAACACTTTAATATTTGGAATCAAACACTTGTTATTGTAGTTATTAGCCCTGAAATTTTATATATTAGATCCACATATAATATTCAGTTTCTTAAAGCTCTTCAGATACTAGCGCTATGCAGTAAATACGTTCGTCCGATTAAAAACTCAAAGTTTTACAATAAATCAGGAACAAATTGAAGAATGTGGCATTGAAATAACCCAGTTTGTACGTGGACCGGTTGTCGGTCACCGTACTTATGTACGGTGATAGCCGAGGTTACTAAAAATAAACTTAATCTTTTGGGTAAACAGTAAGCGACTGTGTCACATGGTCTCATTTACTATTGTAGATTTTTCGTTTGTCATTTCTTCCTCTTTCTTTGCATACGATGACTTCAAGCTAAACTTGATCATTCCACTGGTAAGAATACCTACAATATTGACAGGTTTGTTTTGTTTTGTTTTCCACAATTGGTAAGGGCCTTACATCAAGGGGAATAAAAGTTGCCTTAGAAATATCTACTTTCTCTTCCATTTGAGGACAAAATTGTCTTGATTTTGCCCAAAATGAAATCAAAATAAATACTGGTAATACAAAGCTATTTTTGTCAAATTAACCAAAGTATATTCCAATTTCTTAAAGTTACAAATATCATCTAAAATAGCTTATATATAAAGTAGTTCAATATCATTTGTTTCCCAGACTTAAAACTTTAAAGTACACTCAAGATTCATAAGAAAGAGAACCTGAATAATTTGAAAACGAGTTGTTTTTACACGTAATTGTAGGCAAATAAAATTTACCAAGTTCAGCTGGCAGTAACCAATTATTCATTTTCATGCATACTGATATCGGTTACATAATTTAAAATGTAAACTGCACCCTAAAAGCAATAAGCTCTTTAAATATATTGCTAGCAAAATTTACTGAAGTATCGTTTTAAAAAGTCAATGGCGTTTGTAATTTAAAGTGTATTACCACTGCCGAAATGATAGCCATAACCCCATTATGGGTTTAATTTAACTTCTGTGCATCATAAAACAACGTTCATTGTATTAAGTGTAACTTATTGTTATACGTTAACAAACTAGTTATAAAGTTAAAAGTATTTAAGTACAATTACATCAACTCAAAAAGTTTAAAAGTTCTCTAAATTAACCTAATGTGTATACTTATGCATATGAAGCCCGCTCCGTTAAGAATTTTATTCTGTTTGATTTCGATGACAGTTAACC
>JAHZNB010003795.1:0-12001 GCA_027744295.1 Callyntrura guangdongensis
TAAATAAGGGTTTGTCCGTACAAAACAACGCTCATTCATGTCCCAATTTTCTATTCATTGAATTCCTGCATATTATACCATTATTCATGTAGATATTTTGGCAAGCATTATAAATTATTACTGAAATTTAATCACATACACAATAGACAGTTCCATTATCATCCCACCTTACCTTAACTTTCAACTTTCTAAGAATACGTAGGTATCACGTTTCAGTTTTGAGCCACGTGTAAGTGACAAGTGATATTATGTGCATAGCTTCACATTCAAGTACAATTAGTTCTAGTTACAATACAAATACTCAGGACAATGTTAATGTTGAGTGAGGTGTACTTGCCGGTATTGTGTTGGCTTCCAAGGTATTTGAATTGACATTTGGCTTGTTCATAATGTTACTATATGGAGCTGGCCTAGTTTTATTTTTCGAAACCCCAAATTCATTTTCCACAAAAGCACATAAAAAATTCATTTGGTAAATGTGAACAATAGTAACCATTGTACTAATAATGTATTCTTTCTTGTCACGAACTGTTGGCAACCCACAGTGGCCTGAGACATCACATTTTAATTTTTCATCCTTTGTTGTTCATACAGCATTTCTTGCACGTTTTAGACTCGTTACGTATCTACACACGAAAACCTCCAACAATCATGTCCCGTCATGTTGCATCATCTTCTACTTCCTGGAGGACTCGCAGTGAATCCCCGCCACCTCACCACCCTTACCGCAACTCGGCCTCTCCGTACTCTCTCCGATCCCGCTCTCGTACCCCAGAGATACCTCCCCCCGCTGGCTCTCCGTTTGCCTTGATTAATAACCAGTGTCCTGCTGATAACAACGTTCCGCAGGATTTATCTATGGAAAGCCAATCGCTCCAATTTTCGGTTTCTAATCCCCCAGAATATCTCGAATCTACAGTATATGGTAACCAACGAAACATTGCAGCTCCATCGCCTCTTCCATCTCCCTCCCGGTCCCAATTTCACATGGTAACTCGCTCCCGTGCCGGGAGCATATCCGATGATGGTCACCGGGATACTTCTCCAAGATTGCAATATTTACAACAGTCTCCGTACGCTCAAGCAGCAGGAGGAAGTTTTAACACCTCTTACGTTACCGATGGAAGATCGGATTCGCCTTCAGCTTTGCCGGAAGAACCAATGCCAGAGGTCGGATGCCCACCTACCAGCAAGGTTCATATTACCAAAGTTGAGAAATGGGCACAAAAATTCAACAAAGGTCGAGTGCCTCGGTTGGTACTCAAAAAACTGGAAATTTCCGCAGATCAGACTAACAGTCTTCCAGCCTCCCCCCAGCCACACGAAGAATCATTTATCAATTATGGAACTGTCTCAGACACCCATGGTCCAATCAACTTAACTCGTTCAGAAGGTTTGTCCTCCCCGGCGTCTACTTTACTTAACATCCCCATAAGTGGTTTAGCACAGACGGAGGTGGCTCCCTTGGATTTGCGTTCTCCAATTATGACTCCGGTAAGCTCCCCGTACTCCACCTCAGCGGGGTCATCAGCTCCAGGCCAGCATTTCTCTAACGAGGTGTATTCTTACACCAGCACGACCATTACAAAACCAGAATTCGTATTGTCTCCTGATAGCGGCGGGTTTCCCGGACGATCATACGAAGAGTATCGATCGGAGGTTGTCAGCCCCTGCTCAGTGGTTTCCAACAGTGGCTATTACACTCCGATCGGGTCCCCAATACCGAGCACGGTACTTGATTCTTTATTCGAAACCCCGAGCGTCCATACCGTTTCTCAGCAAGGTGCACAACCATCTTCAATATCAGGAGGTGGTCAAGATACAGACGTGGTTCAGAGTATGCATACCATGAGTTTGAGAAGCTCCCACAGAAGACCAGTCGCTCCAAAGTCTCCTTTCGAACACTGGACACCTGAAAAGCTGGCAGGCTCTGTGGTGACACAACGTAGCAATAGCAGTGAGGACCGAAATGGGGTCACAGGTCCACAGCCGATTAAGTTTAATCCCAACATTTTTTTCAAAAGTTTATCTCGTTCTGGCCCTTCTTGTCAAGAAAGCACTCGTAGCAGCGTTCTAGGGGCGTCTGAAGCGCCTTCTCAACCATCTGAGAAATTGACCTTACATTATATTAAAGAAGCTCCACCCTTACCTTCTATGCCGCATCCATCGCCCCCATTACGGTACCAAGACCAGCAGCAACAACCATTTCCGACTTACACACCACCACCGTTTCCATCCTTACCGGGTCGTTCAGAGCCTCAACAACTCCCCGTGCGTTACACGCCACCGCCATCATCATCACTTGTCCCAATGACAGGACAGCATCAACTACGACCCCTGCCTCAAACGCCACCACCATCCCCCCTGATTAAGAATCCCCTTGAGCACCAGATACAACGCCCCTTGCCTTACACGCTCCCTCCACTATTCCACCAGAGGGAGCAGCAACAAAACCAACAACGCCCCTTGCCTCGTACGCCACCACCGTCTCCATTGAGTCAACAGGAGCAGCAACAACAGCCCATGCATTACATGCCACCTCCGTTGCCCCTATTGAGTTGCCAGCAGCAGCAACAACACCCCATTCTTTACACGCCACCTCTATCATCCCAACTGAGTTTTCAGCAGCAACAACAACGCCCCATTCTTTACACGCCACCTCCATCATCTCCACTGAGTTTCCAGCAGCAGCAACCACAAAAACGTCCCCAGGTACCCCTCCAACCAATGTTTTTACCTACCCCAAAGGTCCAAAACGTTTTTCGAGGTGTAGGGTCAAGGGTTGCAGAAAACTCGTTCAGTGTCGAACTAGCCAACCGATTGGAGATGAACTACACCAACCGCCGAAAATTAGTAATGAACCAGGATGGGTTCCTCATGACCCCGTTTAAATATTTGGAAACGTTAACCACCCGGATGAAGATTGAGGTTCACGTTGAATTCTTTCGCTTTGTATCCAACAACAACGAAGTTCAATTTCGAGCCGAGCTATATGTCGGTGGTTTTTGTGGCGTAGCACATGCCATCAATAGAGGATACAGCTTGCAACTGGCTGCCGCACACGTTTTGGAACGAATGCGAGCTTATTTTCGAGAGTTAAAGGGGGCTAATTACGCTCTCTTTCCGGGAATTCAGTACACAAAAATGGGAGACAAATTGATTGGTCTAACAAAAATGTATGACCTCGGGACAGTCAACATGGCCTATAAATATAACGGTCGCAAGTCAGATCCTAAGAACCCAACAGACGTACAGTGGAGGTGTACTTGTCACGTGAAAAAGCTGACGGCTCGTGGTAACGTTTCTGACATAATAATTTTTGCGTGGGTAGTAGGTAAGATACAGGCAAAATATAGTAACCCATTTTTTTTTTTTTTAAATAGCTTACTCGGACAGCAGAGCAATGGGTGGCAACCTTGCCGCGAGGGACATGTACTACAGCTATACTCAACCATCGGAAGCCGTCAAGCATCAAATGAAGGATTACTTTGGTGTTGGCGCAGATTGTCCTATGCTCAGGGACATACATTGTTCCATTATGCTAAATCGACCAAGCGTAAAGGTGAAAACGATTTTTTAAACAGAAAATTATTTCATATAACGCACAATTTTGATTTCCAAACAATTAATACCGAAGTATGTTATTATGTGAGCAGAAGGAGCAATGGATGATGAAGAATCAGGTGCCCGCCACTCAGATTGACGCGGTGCTGCACGACCCCACCAATGCCAGTCGGTATTTAATGAACACTAATCCAACGTTTTTCGCTAAACGTGCAGGAGGTGGACGGTGTGAAAAAGTGGAGGATAACCTGACAATTTTTCAGAGAGGCTTACTGGAAGCTCTAAACTGGATGACGACGTCCTTCCGACATAGTAGTTTGGAGGGAGCGAGGCTCCGCAGAACTCGAGGAGCACATAAGGAAGCACAAATGGATGTGGAGGAGGAAGGACAAGAGTTGGGCAGAGAATTAAATGGCGAGGGTGAACATATGGTGAGGATGGAGGATGAGGGGCCAGTTGTAGAAGACATCGAAATGGATGTTTAAATAGGGTGGTTTTCTATCAGGGTAGTGGAATGAAGAACGGAGTCCAATAAGGAGGAGGAGGATCATAAGGCTTACCAATTTAACTATCAAAACGAGTTTTTTCTTAGTTCATATTTCAAATTTCATTCTTATGAATCCGCTATTTATTAATATTGGGGGAAATTAATTCTTCTAATTTTTAGTAATAGATAGGTAAATCAATTTATTTCAAATGATAAATTATTAAATGTAAATAAGATAAATTGACAGTTTTCTAATTAAAAGGGGTAAATGATTAATCTTACAATAAGTAAGTAGGCGGGTGTACCGCAAGGTAAATGAATAAAAACAATAAAAAATGCTTTCGTATAAATAATGTTGTTATTGTATTATTCATGAGTATTTACGTGAGCCTCATGGGAGTATTAGTTTAAACTCACCAGAATAATACAGCGAGCGATCATCATAATCATCATAATATATTACTGATAATAAACAATTATTTGAAATAGTTCAAAATTTCAAGCACAAGGAATTTTTGAAGACCAGCTAGTAGGACTATAGAAATGAATATGACGTTATACCAGCGACAAAATGAGATATAAATGTGAATGGTGAGAGCTAAAGAACAGACGCAGTAGTTGGGAACGGATAGAACTTTGTCTTCTAACTGTCAAGTCAACTTTTTTCTCCACTAGATTCAGTTTTTCATATGAGATATTAAAATTTGAATTGGAACATCTCAGCTCATACTTCTTTTCATATATTTATCAAACACAAATACCTATGCAAATTTGTGAAGATATAAAAAAAATTATTCATGAGATGAAGAGAGATATTGATCCACAATTCCACAAAAATTAGATTAATTTTCATCAATGGAGGCTTGTACAAACACGCGGCGTTTGACTAGTAAATCTAAGAAAAAATGTTTTTGGAATATCAATAAAAGCAACTCCAGATTTGGATAAATTGTTATGGTTGAACATGCTGCTATTGTCAGTTGAAATTCTCTCCAGAATAGTATTTAATGAACATGAATACATGCACATTTATAAAACCCTAATCACAGTTGGCGACTGCTGATTTTATTTTTAATTGTTTGCATCTATAAGTATTTACATAAGCAATTTCACTCCGGATACGTTTACTACCCATTACATTCAATGCACCAAATCGTTTAACAATCTTGATTAAAATCGTCGAATTAAAATTGAAGTTTTTTAAAATAATGTGAAACACCAGAAATGACTGGGAAATTAAGTTTGCTAAGTTCCACTGACTGCAACGTGCTTCTTTCCGTTACCATTCGTTAACAATGTACATGAAACTGTTGATACCGTTGCTATATTGGGTCCGTCTTGTAAGATCATAATATGAATCTGCTTTTGAACGGCGACGTCGAGAACCCGCCGCTGGTGGATCACATCTGATTGGCCGAGAGATTCATTCTATGATCTTACAAGACGGACCCAATAACCAGATTAGCCTCGGTTCGCTCACCAGACGAACCAGAAGCTCAGTGTTTTTCCTGTTTTGGCTAGGTTTTCACATTCACGCCGAAGACTGACAACACTGACAACGAGTGAGAAGAGCACTCCGTTCCTCCCATCAGTATTCTGATGATCAAAGGGTCAGTATTTAAACGAAAAATGAGCAGAAAACTGTGAAATATGAGATGAGGATTCCCAGACAGAGTGGGGCTGGGGCTATGCCAACTACTACCACCACCGATATTTAGATATTTACCGATAGTCTAAGGTACCTGTGTGCCAAATTTGAGCCAAATCGGCTGAAGCGTCTGACCTGTAGCCTGTAGAGTGATGACGGACAGACAGACAGACAAACACGCTTAAATCATAACTCCAATGGAATCTAGATTCCATCATCGGCGTAATAACAAATTGTGATTTGTGATATGTAAGATATGTAAGACAGGGACAAAAAAATTGACACAAAAAATCTGTAAAAAAAACTTTTAAAATCATAATTTGCTGTGGTGATGAAAACAATTTCAGGGTGCATTCGTATCGTATAAAGAATCGTATAGAGAATTAGATTTTGTATATGGTAATTTATTTATAAATTTAAGGAGGTCATTGACCGGGACAAGCAAATTAGTACATTCTCTTCTCTTTAGAGCTGGAAGCATCTCTGCACGTTTTTTGTTTCCCGTTTTCAGTGGAAATGAAAATTGTTTTCATTTTCAAAAATAAATTTGATCTATATTTGATGTATATTGAATGGGATTTGTTGTTTCTTTTTTAATTGAATTATTGAATCGGGCGGTTCAATGAATTTTATGAATCCTTTCAACCCTTTCATGCAGCAAGGAGTAGCAAGCATAGTAGGCAAGGCAAACGGTAATGCATGCACGGCGACTGGGCAAAAATACTTCCTCCAGATTTTCTCAATAGTGCTTTCTCGACCGTACGGACTATGCAAGCGAGTGAAGCATTTTTCATTCTACTCTTATTGAATTTGTTGGACAATAACTAATCCGCACAATTTAAAGCATTTTGCAATTTGAAGTTTCCAAAATATTGTAGTTGTTGTGACTGTGATTTCAGTGTCAAGGTGACCGAAACGAACCGGAAGTGACTGTGTGTTTCTTTGAACGAGTATAGTATATATCACTAAAATTAGCCTTGACGTGACGTTGAAGTTGAAACCGTTAATCCTTGTCCTGTGAGAATTTCAAAAGCTTTTCAATATTCGGAAAATGGCTCAAAGAGACAATTGGCGCTATGCTGATAGACTTGTGGAAACGATTACCGAACAGGGGAAAGAGTTAGCCGAATGTCAGGAAAGACTGGAGGAAACCAGGAAGAGAATGGACGAGTATCGGATTGAACTTATGGACAAGATAAATAGGTTGGAGCGCGTGGAATCTGATTACAGTAACCTGCTCGGCCAACACACTAATTTGAATGACAATTACGTTCGTATATGGAAAGAACTGGTTAAGTTGAAGGAACAATACGACGTTGCTGTTACTACGTCTACTGCTGCAGTCAACGATAAGTTGTTTAAAATTTACAAGGTTATGCGTAAAATGTATGGCTCTCCAAATGTACGCAGGCGCAAGGAAAGTAATACTATCCCAAGGAAACAGCTGCGGTTGGAACCCGAACCGATCATCATTGATTTGACCTTGGATTCGGATGATGATGTGGATTCCTCTGAAACCAAAAAAGTAGCCCAGGCTGAGTCTGCTGCTGCTATGGAAACTAAGAAAGGTGAACCATCGCGATGTTCAAGTTCAATGCCAAAAAGGGCTTACCAAAGAATTACACGCATCCTTGGTGGTGAACAACCCTGCCTTGCTGGGTCATCTGCTGCTCCTGCGGCAACTACTACGACGGAAGCAAAAGAAGACAACAATTTTCCTAAAGTGGCCTAAAAGGGCTTGTCGAAGAAATGCACGTATCCTTTGTTGTGAGCAACAAAACTGCTGAAAGCATATCGGATCAGCGGTAATCCTTAATTAATGTAAATGCTTTTTCGACATCTATTTACGATTTCCTTTTAAGTTTTATAATATATCCTACGTTGACTAACAGAACTGCATGCGCTGAATTCAAACTAAATTCCAATAAAATTAAATTACCAGAAACAAATATTTCAGACGAAATTTTTATGTTATAGAGTTACAATATTACAAGATTGTAATTTTTACAATTACAATTTTTCTCATGTTATCTACTTATTTCTTGTGTCTAAATAAAAACGTTGTATTAATTAAAGATTCGACCACTTTCATTAGGTCTACGGTCATATTTACTAATGCATAAATTACTATAACCTCGTATTACTAATTTTTTTTACTAAACTGTATTTTACTATATTGATTTTTTTACTCATTTGCATTTTACTAAAAATCATGTAGAGCTCTTTTTTCTGCTATCTTTTAGGCATCATTCTTTCTTCTGTTTTTTCAATAGTAAGACTTCGCACTTCTCTTTAACAAGTAAGACAAGACGATAGATAGCGACTCCAGCAGGAGAGCAGATTTTAGGTTCATTGAGAGCAACCAAGGGATCAAGCTATTAGTTCGTGATGGCTTTTTAATTTATATATCAAGTAAGTGTAGTTAGAAAGAGTACTACATATTTTATGAGCTCATATAAGGCAAAGGGTTGTCAATAGCATTACGACCGTGAAAGAAAATGAAAGACTTTGAAGATGAATTAATAAGAAATCAGACAGGTTTAGGAACTGCAGAGAAAAAAATATGCGAATTTATCATTTCGACCTGATATCGCTATACAAAATTTGAGCTAATTTGGCTAAAGTTTAATTTTTGACCCCCCAAATGACCCCCGAGGGGTCGACCAACTTTGCTTAAATTGCACCCCCAGAGATGCTACTAATCTAAGTGTCAACTACATCAAAATGTTTGCTAAATTGTAGAGTTAAGTCCATGTATTGGCATGATTAAATTTACAGTATTTCCGGACGTGGGTTTGCCATATTTACCGTTAATACTAGATCAAATTTTAGGTTGTCAGGATTTAACCAGATTTTTTTATAAAAAATAAAGGGTGGATTAACTTTTTTGGATAGATTGAAGTGGTTTAAACTTTAGTCGTGATTTCATAGTTGGATTGTGTAACGGTGTAAAGACAAGTAGTGTTAAAGTGAGGTAAAATAACGATAATATCTATATAAATACACATACAGGTACTTAGAAACTTATTTGTCCTCTCCTTCGTTTGATGTTCACGAAGATGCACGGCAGTCATTATTGACAACGTTTATATTTTGTATAAAAACATTTATAACAACCAAACGGGATCCTTTCAAACGGGTTCTTCCGTTGTAAACGTAGCAACGGATTTTGTAGTTCACAAATTTTTATATGCTAAATATAAACATATGTATATGTCGATGTTTCTAAGGACCTGTACATACCTATTCCGGATATTTAGCTAAAAACTCTAATTAATGGATTTTATCCTTTAGAAAAATTAGGTACATTTAGACATTTATTAACTTAACTGCTAACTACAGATAATATGACGCCCTTTATATGTTGTCCCAGAATGTTCACTTCTCACAATCAGTGTTTTATATGGTGTTAAGATGTTGCTATGTCACGATTACATTCAACATTACGAAATAATTAGTTGAAAAAAAATGGGGGTAGATTATTTCTTCTGGTCCAATACCATTTGAAGAATTTCCATGGCAACATCGTTCCCAAAAATTTGCTGAAACATTGGGGAAGATTTAAGATCTGGCGTACTGGGCACAAAAAGAAAGTTTGTTCAAATTCGGTTACTTGTTTTAAGATTTGAGGTCATCGAGAATCATCCAAAATGTATGTATGTCAATTTATTCGATTGTTTTTACCTTTGTAAAATTTCAATAAACTTATCATTCAGCTCCTTCTTCTGGCCCCCTTCGTAGTTTCTGACAAATTGGTACATTTTCGTGGCTGTATCCACATCATACCATTTACACGACTTTTCCAGCAGGATTGTCCTTGCCGCTTGCTCCAAGGTAGGGATGTCGTATTTATGTCCGGCCTGGAAAAGTTCCAGAGCAATGCTGGAAGATTTAATAGGCTTGGCCACCATGTTGCAATAGAGAAATTCCAGAAGGGCGTTCACTCCATCAGCAGACATGTCCACCAAGGAAAGTTGGTTTTTGGCCCCTTCTTCGAACGATGGATTTGAATCTTCGTCATTCGTGCCAACCATTGCTGCGAGTACTGGGGATTCTGTTGAAGGCATCAAAGTCATTTGTAGGAATAATTTTACGATTGCACTATTTACGTTTGAGTATGCAGTTAAGTTATGTAGCATTCAGGTCTTTACCAGTAAGAAATATTTTATGACAAGGAACTGGAGTCCCATCTTCCGCAATAATTTTAAAATCACAAAACTTTCTATCCCTTAAAATCTTGCGATTCCGTTCCGCCACACACGGAAGAATACTTCCCAGCGGAATGAAATCATCTGCTTCCACTACCAGGAGCAACTTACATTGACACTCTTTAGTCCTCCACTTGCCATGTTTTAGTTGAATATTTTTTTGCTCGTACAAACAATGAGAGACAGACCCGCACCCCGAAGTCAGTGTTGAAGCTGGTGACGGTTTTAAATCTGCCAGGCATTTAAGTCAAATTTAAAATTTCGACAACAAATAGTTTGATAAGTAATTGACCAATTTTATGTATCCCATTCCACATACCATTCGCGTTAACTTTTAGGACACACACATTGCTTTGGCGGCTTCCACCTTCAGACTCACTCATGAAAACTTGTATAGTCAGGCCTAATTTCAAATTTTCTTCGTTATTTCCAAAATATAGCAAATTGTGAAGTTCTTTTAGAAAGTTTCCCTCCACTGCAATGTCCAACTTAGGAGCCTTTTCTTCGCCGTGAAATTTAAATCGAAATTGAAGCGACCTAGAGACCAAAGTTGATCATACAAACAGTCGGTAAAACGCAATTCACACAATTTTATGATGATATTATTTACCGGTCTTCATTCCTACGTTTGTGTATCAAAATCTTCTCTAGTTTCTCTGTGCGATGTTTTCCGGCCTGATCCTTCCCCATATATCCCTGGATACCCACTTGTTGTTCAAAAGAGGCATTTGGAGTAACTGAAGGCTGCAAAGTAATGACACCATTTTTCAGGAGACAAACTCCCATGGTCAAGTTTCTATTAGAATCTTCTAAGGTAGGGACAGCCTTTTTCAGATGATATATCACGCCCGATTGGCTTGATTGAGAGAATACATTAATCAGCTCTTCGAATATATTTTCTTGCTTCTTTTCTTTGATGATTTCGTAAAACTTGAAAATTTTCAATCCCTCATTCCTTTCAGTATCCTGTAGCAAAATGAATGTATTGCGATGAATTCAGTTCTTTAAAAAATACAATGGAAATATGTCGCAAAATCCAACGTACCAACTCCCAAATATCGTTTCTGTCCAAAATACGCTTGGCTTGTAAATAGGCAAGTACCATCGAGTTTAAATTTGTACTTTCGACTAAGGTGTCCATGTTGTCGGTGATATAATCCTTTTGCCAGGTTTCCATTTTCATGGATTATTGGATGCAGTTGCTTTTTGACTTTTTTTGTTTATTTTTGTGTCTGACCCGACCACTGCAATACGTATATATGCTCTTTTATTCGTCAAGTGTTCCTAATTGTAACAGTAATTTGGTCGAACTATTGTTGACAATGATTAAACACTAAACTTATAAATGAAGTTTTTTTCTGTTTAGTTTACTTATTTCAAAGTGTTTTTTAAACTTAATCTACACAAAGATAACATTTTACGTACATGAAGTGCAGGTTACGTAGGCCATGACGTAGTACGCCTTCATGCAAACGTCAATTCGTGTTGTACATTTATGCGTTGCGACAAATATTTCGTAAATGTTTTTAATTAGTAATTCATTACGCCACACTGTCGTCATAGTATGAACTATTGATATTGATAAGGCGAAATCTTTTACAATTACAAATGAAAGCAGCTCTTGTTGTTTTGTTAACCGAGGCCGTCAATCATTTTACCGTACTTCAAAATTGTTTGTGTTAATGTATTTATCTTTATTTCTGATCAAATTAATTAGAACTTTGTTTAATTTTTCATTTGCCTACCTGAATCAGCAAAATCACAAGTTTACAATTTGACAATTTTTTAAAGATCTTGTTGATGGCAACCCATGTATCATATATTTAAAAGCAGCTATTTTTGGCCAGTTATTCAAATTGTCATCTCGTATTTTTTGTGAAATGGGCTCCTTGGTAGACAATAAAAGATTTTGTTACAGTTTTATCATTTTCTTTGTCGTATTCCTCGTAACATAGCGACCACTGTGTAATAAGTAATAATGAAAGTAGCTCCCGTGAAAACCCAAGTTTATGAGGTCATAAAATATCTAACAATACTTTAAAATGCACGCGTTTACCTATACAGCTTGTAACTATTATAGGCCTATTTTTTTAA
>JAHZNB010003796.1:0-49428 GCA_027744295.1 Callyntrura guangdongensis
AATACGGTGGGAAAAACCTGATTATTACGTCATGTACCTTGTATACCATAACCATAAGACTTTACTTTCTAAGAGGGCCGATAGTAGTAGTAAATACAGCTTTTTTAAAATTCTGCGGTAGCGGTAGAAGTAGCGGAAACGGTAGTTTGTGAAAAAAGCTGCATCCAATCTTTGAAAAAAACCCAATCTCAAACGGATTTACCGTTTCGAAGTAATGAGCGAAACAAGTTGCAATGCTTGACCCCCAAGGGGTTGACCCCTAATGTCCATTTTCGAATTCATCCGAGCTATTGACCATACCTATCGATTGGCGAAAACAGAATTTCAAAATTCATTCCCTTCAATAGTTATCGTGCACACTGCGGACGGAAGGCCGGACACGATGGAGGAAAGATGTAGATATAGATGGGTGAAATATGCATTCAAATATAGACAGAACATCGACAAAATATTAACTAAAAATAAAAAATACTGATGTTGATGTTATACTTAAAAACGACATCTAATTTAACCGTTGTTCACAATACGAGGAGTTTTTGAACCTACATATAAAGCTGAAACAGCACGAAACATAAGCTATAAAGAAGTTTAAAAGCAGAATTTTTATTTAAAAAAATGTTTACTCTACATGAATCATTTCGAAACTGCAATTTGTTGAATAAGTTAAAATTAATTGCATACATTAGTTTTCGAGTGTGAATCCTAGATCTAAAAATATTGCAAGAAAATATTCTACAGAAATATTTTATACAGATTTTAAATTTAGTTAGTTGTAACAACAAAATTGACGGTGATGAGCAGTAAGCTAAGAGGCGACGTGCGCGGTACCAATCTATGGTGAATTTTGTTATGCTTACTCAGGGGCGGCGGAGCAGGTGTGCAAGAGGGGAAAAATTCTATCCTGTAATGTATAAGGATTTACATTTCTCCCTACCCTGTAATGTTAAATTGCCGAATCATAGGGCAGGGGGATAAATCCCCCCTGTTCCGCCGGCCATATGCTTACTGCCATTTAAATTGTAAGCCAACGAAAGGACTTAAATGAGGATCCCTTTTTTCTTCAGTAAGAGAACCAGTAACAACTTTTACAACGAAACGACCTCATCGATCGGTTGCCTGACTACTTGTCTCATCAATTTGTAATCAGATCGCTCTCTTTCTACTTCATTGCGATTTTTTGTCATGACCTGATAAAAATACCTTAAAATTCTCCAATAACTTTTTTTCAGAATAAAACTCCGACCAACAACAGCAACGACGATTTTCTATATGTAATATATCTAAAACAGGCAGTAGAGTGCTTGCTACGTTACCAAATGATTTTTGACTAACTGAATGTATACCAGCTAAAAATATGACCTCATAAAGCCATTGTTAGATGTGCATGAAATATTGAGAATTTTTGACAAAATATACAGTAGGGTTTCCACTTTGTAATTAGGAAGCAAAATATGCAATATTTCGAAGCGTAGACGTGTCTTTAGTCTTTGGTTATAATTAGCTTCTGATTAGCTATTAGAAAATTAGTTTTTCTGTTGAATAAATATTGCTAGTATGTTAATGTGTAGTCTCTAGTGTATTAAAGAAGCTTTTACCGTTAATTGACATAAGAGATTGTACATTTTTCATAAAATATGCAAAGAAACTGCTAATATTCATCATGCATTCATATAAGATACTCCAAACCGTTTTAGATATTCAAAATCATTAAAATATCCACTCTAGTTAGTACTGTGATTCCCCTTGCTAATAGAACTCAAATATATTAAACTTGAGCGATCTTCAGTTGATATTGCTGTCTACCTAAGACGCGAGTGAAAATTCCCTGTCGCTCCGCCTGCAAAATGTTTACAATATTGGGGAAAGCTTGTATACATTTTAGAAATTACTTAAAATCTTATATTGATTGCTTACATCAGACCAACAGATCCTTATTACTGATTGCTACCCTATTGAGACGATTCATGTTTATAAGGCATCATTATATGTTCAATTAATCGGCACATACCCAGTATACGCTGAATTTTCGCTTGCTGATGAAAGATTCATTTTCGGAGGGCTCATAATTACGTTTAAAATTCATTACACTGTAGTAATTTGTTTTCATCATACCGCTTCATCAACAGTCAACTCTCCTGCAAAAGGGACAGCTACACTGTTCCGGATTCTTAAATAACATTTTAGTATTTTAGTTTCAGGAAATAACGACTAACGATCAGATTGACTAAGGTGACTGAATATACCTTAGATGACAAGAACGGCCACACTTCATTTCCAATTATATTTGAAAATTGTCTTGGGTTTGATTGAATATGCGTCTGATTGTCGATTGTAATAAGACGTATATACATACATACACATTGGTGTATCTCGATATGCTCGTACGTAGTCTTGCACAAGTATATCCACAAGTTAAGTTTTGTAGTGAGAGAACATGAGATCTGTTTATGCACTAGAACGCGTTGTTCCGAAGCTGAATTTTACGGAAGTGTNAGAACATGAGATCTGTTTATGCACTAGAACGCGTTGTTCCGTAGCTGAATTTTACGGAAGTGTAATTTATCATTCACCACCGTGGAGTGGAGTTGGCCACACCAGATTGTACGTTTATTGTATCGTGTACTTAGAAAATTGGTTTTCTGTAGCTTCATGATGTTTCGTTAGTAGCTTCGCTGCTTTGTACGCTCAAGTGTAATTACAAAATAAAGTGTGGATCATCAAAACTTTGCGTTAATTCGTAGTAGTAGGCATGTTGGGTAAATTAGGATATGTTTTTATCCTGAGATGCAATTTTTGACATTGATAACTGATTATTTTGACTCACAACTTCTCTCTCTCTCTTTTTTATTAGATGGTCGTGTCCCCCATAGAGACATTGTTTGACCAAAACACAGAAGAGAGGGCACTTCAATTTAGAGACGGAAACGGATCAAGCAAAAACTTTCCTCTCGGGAAGAGCAGAGTAATATTGGTTGGTATTTTTAATAATTGTTTTTCAAACAATGAAGCTTCAGCTAGATTTATTATATAGATCCACTATCCTCACAATAAAATCTTATTTGAAATAAAATATCTGATGTTATGAATTTCAGGTCTGACACAGAGTGCTATTGACAAGGACACTGACAAACCATGTTGTTTGTCTGACATAGAAAAGTGGCGAAAGTGACATTTTACTATTAATAGAATGATGCAATTTCGCAAAACTCTGATAGAATAGAATGGCAACAATAAAACTCTTCTAATTTCAGGGAAAAGCAAGATTGTCGTTTCGGTTTAAATTTACCTTACGCAACAAATTGAAACTGTGGGAATAAGAAGCAACTAACATTTGAGTCTGACACGAATTAACGACTGCATAGGGACAACTATGTACAACATTCTAATAGTGTTTGGTTGTCTACGTTTTTGATGGGGGGTTGGCTAGTTGCCATTTTGTCTGGATATGCTACAGTTACACAAGTTCGATTGCATACTAAATTACCAAAGTCGAGTCAAAAGTACTACCCCTGCTGAAACGGTGTTTGCAAATTAAGTCAGTCCTTATTTGTTCAAGGATCTCTGGGTGAAGTGAATCCTTCCCTTTTGTCTCACTGGCAGACACACGTCACAAAACATTCTTATAACGCCTGCACACTGTATTCCTGTGGTATGACGCATGAATGTGGAATGGACTTTCATTCAACGGACTGAGAATTCATAGCTCAGGTTATAAATGAGATTCGGTGGTTACGCATTTTTCTTTCTTTTCTCATCGCTGACTTCAATACTAATACAAAGTCTGTTGTTGTGTACTTGAGGCAGTTTCCGGTCACATCATTTTCTCGGGAAGTACATTTATTAGCAGCCACAAAGAGTTTCCGACTTTGACATGTGGAGTGTGTGTACCTATGTGTGGTGTGGTGGTGTTGTGTACAAGTCAAGAACCCATGAGATGGCACAATAAGAAACATCAGTGTGGAGCTCAAGTGCGACTACTACGAGTCTTTCTTCATTTCTCCTGTCACACCAGCGTTTCATTGTATTTATTTATCTGAAAGAGGAATACCTACTCTTTTCTTTCCTTACTTAGTACTCTTGTTCCCTTTTAGCCACATTATTATACTCACCCATGTATTCATATGCAGTGCAGAAGGGACTTACCAAAACCAAAGTACATTTTTCATTTTTATACTAAATGTCACCTTTCTCTTTCGCGGTTTCCAACGATATGTGTAGCGTGTTTTACCAACAAGCCACCACGATAATCCCACAATAACTTTCATTGCCAGGCTACCACCACCACCACAATCATATTCTGGGTGTTTGTGTTGTAATCATTTATTATGATTTGTGATTTGTGTGTGCATGCTTTGCTGATGCATAACTGCTACCACTTATATACGTAGGTCTACTAATGATGTTGCTGTGAATTTATAAAACGTTACTACGCGACCAGCACCACTAGAGTATATTGTTGTACCTGTTGGTGGCGTTTTGTGGCTTCATAAGCAGGAAGTGTAGGTTGATTTTTTTATGTAAAAACATGATTTAGCGCTCTCACATATTACGTACACATTATTGATGCTTTTGATGTTGTTGCAATGTATAATTCTTTTACTGAGTTTCATATCCGTCAGAGAAAATGAATCGTTTATTTATTTTTGAGCACTTAAACACACACGTATATAGAGTGCCTCACACGTGGTTTATGTTTTCAGCACGTAAGGACGTCATTAGACGAGTATAATGGATTACATTATCTTGTCGTTACATGCAGTCCGTTCTCGTTTTTTTTTATCAAGGAGCGTATGTTCTTTTCGTTACACATTTTCCCTCTAATTTCTTATCAACAAGTCAAAACCCACAAAAAAATGAACGGCAATACTTATGCCAATGTGTGTACAATATTATGATTATGATGTATATGTGTACAGTTGCATTTCAAAGTATATAGTATGTTTAACCAGCTTTTCACATCGTGCGTTACTCGCCAAATGGGACCACCAATACCTAATAATAAACACGATAACTTCGACCGTTCGCGTTGTATTCTGTGTCAGATTTTTGCATTGATGAGATTCAAAATGGCATCCAAATGTCCTTCAAATCTGCTTAGACAGCTAATTTAAAACCTTATAGTATCTACTTATTATGACTTTATGTAAAATATGAAACAAGAGTGCTCCTGCACCAATTGTTCAATTGAAGGTTAATTAAAGGTAATTACCGAGTGGTAACCTAATCTTTTCATCACATCACTTTTCGTAACTCACTTATGAAATCGGTTGTATCCTGTATCAGTAGCTTCCATGCCATAAGTATAGTTCCCGCAACCAATACGTTATGGGCACAGCTTCCTTCCATATCAAAATGCAGCGGCAGGGTGGTTTGCTGTAAATACAACGGCGAAAGCGAAAAGTAAGCGACCTATGCATCGGCATATTAGTATATGTTTAAGCCCAATTGATGCATTTATTAGGTCTTCTTAAAGACCTATTAGTTTTACTAGGTGGTGTCTGTAGTCTGTCTGTAGTCTGTCGGCACGATACTCAAAATCTAATTACAATTTTCAAAGTCTGTTTTCACCAATCAATAGTTATAGTTGTTAGCTTGGATGAGTTCAAAGATGGGTTTGGGGTCAACCTGGGGGTCACTTTTAAAATCAATGCATGATCTATGTATTTTAATCCACATATAGATAGACAATAGGAAGTTATAACGATTTGCAAAATTTGACCCAAATTGGTTGACCCTTCGGACCCCCACGGGGCGGCAAAGATTGAAATTTGTTCTACACATTACAAATTTGTTGTACACAGATATGTATTTGTATAAGTATACCAAGTTTGTGCCAGATTGGTTGATAACTGTGGCTTCCAGTTGGGGTCATAGATCAATTCATCACCACCATTAAGCTTTATGGCAATTTACATACCTAGTCAGTTTTTTGGATATTTAGGCTGAGTTTGATGCCAGCAAAAGTTTAATATGATTAAGAAGACCTCCTTTGACAGCTTACTCAAACTTTATTTGCAGTTAAATTTTTCGTATTGGTATTCTGAGTATTTTATGGTCGTTTCCAGATTGCAATTTATTACAAATTTAACGTTGCTTGAACACTTCAAACATTAAGTACACTGCGATTTTGAATGAGTAGGATAAATAATATTTTAGAATCTCAACTCGTCAGTAAGCGTCCTATTAAACATACCACTCTCATTTCCAATCTTTGAAACAGCTCGAATGTTCATACATTACTGAGTACACTATAGATACTGTACCGTGTTACGCAGTCTGTGATTTGAAATTTAAAAGCATATATGAGAATCATTTTTAAAAATTAAACTTAAAATTTGACAACGATTGCTATATAAGTGCTTTGGTGAGCCTCGTCACGCAACCTTATGTAACATGTTAACAATATGTTCAACAATTTCTCTGTTGTCAAGTGATACAAAACAATTAATTAAATTAATTATTTCGATCATTTCGATTAATCTTTTGGCTGAACTAACTGAAATAAGAGTATTTTTTCTCCAAATACTATGGTCTTTAGTTTGTAGACTAGGAATAGACTATAGGAATAGACTGTAAAGTAAAATAATATTATATAAGTTTTGCGAACTCAGATTCAGAACAAATTTTGAGAAGAGAAATACGATTTTAGCATGGCACGTAGTATACATCTGCATTGTTCATGCAGTAATAAATTAAAAGTTTAGCTTCAACTCTTATATAGAATCAGATCTTTTCATACGGGATCATTATTATACCATTGGAGACGTTTAGATACACACGATTTTAGATGAGGAAATTATCGGTACGTTCATTACATCCCTTTATATTAGTTGCTACGCTCATGGTAATCGTCTGATAAAATTTCGACATTTATTACGCAGAATATGTTTTACTGCTTCCCATACCTCCGATCGTCCCTATGGTTATCAACCACATGCTTCGGAATAAACCGATTTGTGTGGTATGGAAACCGTGTTCCTTCACGTTTTTCTCACAATTCAGATTCAAAATGGGAAACGTTTAAAGCTTCAGCCATGAGCGTATGTAGTTGCCGTTGAAGTAATGTCGACACGTAAAAACAAGAAATCCCCAAACTAACACTGAGACGCATACAAGAAGCGTCAGGTTCTTCTATAGCAAAGACCTCGGTTGGCGCTCACATAATAAGTTAGTCCCACAACTACTGTACAGGGAACGGCGCACACGAGCATTGTATTAAAAATATAGCAAACGTTGGAAAGCATTCGTTATTTGGTAATACATGAAAACGACAGAGTTAGTTAGTTGTTGTCTACCGACTAGCGACTACTGGTTCCAACTCTTCCCTGCATAACGCTCCGTTTGTCCACGAAGTAGTTCCTCTGCTATGGAAATCAGCAGCTTCAAGACAGCACTAAAATGTGGATGGATGGTGGTGGTAGTGGTAACAGCCTTGCCGGTGGTAATAGTTGCCAGTGAATAAAGCAACGGCCGTGGCCGCCGTTATACTCAAGAGTAAAAGCTTGGAGTAAGGGGAGAGCATGGAATCATCAGATCTTCGGAACTGTTTTAACACTACAAGTTTGCAGTAGTAGAGAAGCAGCAAGCAGGCTACATGAGCAGAGCGCAGGAGGAGCAGCAGCAGTAGCAGAAATAAAGGGAAGAGTCAAGAGTTTCAGAGAGGAGTAGGGAGAATCACCGAAATTGTTGGATGGTTAACTCTTTCGTCTACTCCACATTCTCACGTCCTAGTTGTTTTCTGGCAAGCTTTCCTGCACGACGACGGCGAGGCTGCTCTCTCCCTCTATAGTTCTCGCTTAGTTTCTGTCTATTTCTCAGCAACACTCTGTGAGTCAACGGCAAGGTTTCATATCACAAGAAAGATTGTGTGTCCCAGATATACCCAACATTAGAAAGAAATAAGCAAAAACAGGGAAAGAGAAGAGGCATACGAAACAGTAGGTTTTAAAATACAAAGTTTTTTTTCTTCTTATCTTACAACTCCTCTTCTCTCAACTCCTCATTTTCATACTTTTTCCTTTACATCATGTCTGTGCTCTTTTTTCAGAAACATAAATTTAGAGTAAAACACAAATAATTTTTTTGTATTCCATCTCCAGAACAGAACATTTTTTTCTCTGCAGAGAACGTCTCCTGTCAGATAACTTTCAGACCTCTTGTGCGACTGATAGAGTGTGGATAAAAAAACATTTATGAAACAATCATAAGTAAAAGTGACGGTGGTGGAGTAAGATTATGCGTACTGTACATTACTGTTCTTAGAAAAAAGATTTTAATTCAAAAGGTGACCCTTGACATCTGACAAGAATGTTGAACAAATGAGATACGAACATTTACACAAAAACTGTTACAGACAAAAAACCGGGATTATGCATCTAGTGGTTTCCCCGATGAATCCTTTTACAATTTCGTTCGGTGGACAGTAGTACAACTTATTATGATAGTTGGCCATGCTGTTGGTACCACGTTGGATTTACATAGTGTACCACGTGAATACCTGGGGAGACTTGATTGAGATGGGTAAAGAGAGAAGGAAAACTAGAAAGAGAACAAAGTAATCCTGACGTTGTGGCGTGTGCACATTAAAACTTATTATATCGTTGTGAAACAACGCTGCTTGCTTAGTGTAATACCGCTTCTCTCACAGCTGTGCATCAGTACTTTTCTTTCTCTCTTCTTCTCCATTTCATTCCTCTTCGGTAAGATTATTATAGAAATATCTCATTTATTACAAACTATAGAAGAAGATGAAGAAGAGAAACGTCAAGCAAATTCATTTGTTAACCGTTGCTGTTCTCTGCACTTCAGTTCCTACTGAAATGGTGCAGCAGCAGTAGTAAAAAGAACTAACTTGGACTCTGCTTAAGTGTTCTTCTTATATCTTACAAATTGTATAAAAATGTTTTGGAGAAAGAAAAAAATGATTCATCATCATGCATTCCGTTGATGACTCTCCACAAATAACTCGAGAATTTTAAAAACTTTGTCTTTTAACCGTTTCTTAGTGAATGTTGTATAATACTCTTTTGAAAATCAAACAAACACGAACAGAGTGAAAATTGGGAGAGTGTACCCTCCCATTATACAAAAAAACACCTCACTATTTTCTCTTGTTACGCCCATATTTGTTGTGAGAATAAAAGACCTTGTAATTCAAGTAATAGAAGTAATAATGATAATGGTAGTCATAACAATAATAACAATGTTAATATGATCATGGAATACATTTAATTTAATATAATTAATTGTACACGAGCACATCCTTGCATAGGGTTGTTGGATGTGCTCTTTGTTCATTATTGTTACTCGTCGTCTTGCTTGCTTGTTCTACTCTGCAGTCTACGACGCTCTCCTTGTTTTAGCGCCTAATGGACACAGTGATAAATGAGCAAAGTGTCAACGATTAACTACATGCACAGCGTAACGAAACGCATTGTGCAGCAGGGAGAGAACAAACAGGCCATGAAAAAAGCCATTCTTATTAACACGCAATTTTTCTTCCTAATGGAAAAGTAACGAGCATTGTTTAAAAGAAATCAAGTGAAAACGGTGATGAGTTTACAGTGTGCCAGAAGACAAACAAAGCAACATCAACCCATCAAATATTTCCCTGTTCCAACAACGCTGTGAAATAGTTCAGTGGTACGTACACCTATGCAGTTTTTATTTGCATAAACCGTACATCATACAGCAATAGTAGCAATAATACTTGATGGTAATAATATACTAAAAAATGCAGTTGCTCTACGTGTAGAACTTGAAACTCGCCGGGAGAAATTGGTGGATCATCATGGGTATTTCTATTAAAGTGATTTAATGAATCAATAAAATATTTGAAGTTTGCAGGGGGAGAGCATAAAATATTTCTTCAAATATTGATCGCCCCTTCCTCCCCACTCTCTCTTTCTGGAGTTGTTATGTAGGCAACATACAAACACACAGTTTTTATCATATCGTTGTTGCAATCGTACGAATTTTTCTGAGAAATGATGTTTTTCATAGAAGCCAAAGAGAACGATGTAGAAACAAAACGTAGGAATACTCATGTAGTCCCTGTTGTAATAAAAGTACACCAGAGAGATGGATATTGGTGGTGTACAAAGTAGTAGGAGTATTAAGATACATATGAACAAAATGGAAAGTCCTTGTGGGCGAAAATATGGAAACATTGCTGGGCCCAAATAAAACCACACAACATTTGCCCTTTGTAGAAGAAATGGCATGCCTACTGCAAAACAAAATACTCACGACTGCACCGTGCTTCTCTAGTTGGCATAATTAGGAATTCATTCACTGCCTGTCAAATATTGGAAATTGGCCCAAATACGCATACAAGCACAGGACTGTCTGTGTTTATGTGTCTCGCTCTTTTCTCCCTCGCTCCTTTCCTTTGCTGTACAGCAGGATTGTAACAGAGGGAAATTCTAGGAGGAAATAAAAGCTGTCAGCTATACCATTGTATACAATAAATAGTGAACAAAATTAAGGATAGGACAGAGTTGGAAAAGCAAAAGAGCACAACGAATGTAACGGCTACCGTGCTATTGGGCTAACGTATGTAACTGTGAACTTACAGGAACATCTACAATTTTAACTTTGTTCTACCTAGAGTCAGCCCACTCTGCCCACCTGATGTACAACTACTTAATATTATGCTATTTGACGTGATAGGGTTATTTCGTTGAAAAAAAGGAGAGAATAATTGTGTGTTTGTGCAGGACGGAGGTGGAGTAGTAATTTTAGGAAGGATTGAAGGCATTACTTGTCATTTTTCTGTCGTCACTAAAATTGTACTCATGGTTAATACCGGAGAAAAACACTAAGTTTTAGAAGATTGTTTGCTGTCTTTAGTTCCTGGTAGGGGCACAATTGTGCAACAATAATACTGTCTTAATACGAGCACAGACTACTCATCATTGTTGTCTGTTGTTGCTAATTTTATATTTAAGTTGTTTTCCAAAGTGTGATACTGTTCTTTTTTTCGCTTGCACTTATATGTCGCTTTCCACCCTCTCTCTAAATTTTAAGCCGCGGACAAAATTTATCTCGCATCGCATTTTAAAGTATCATAAAATTGGCGTAGAAACTCTAAAAGGAGGAATTTTGGCATCACAGCACCGTGTCATTCGCATCTTTATAATTGCGATATCACTGCCACACCGCTGCTTCTTATTTATATTTTATTCTGTCATATGAATGTTGCCAATGTATAAATTATGCAAACACATTCACACATCTCCAACGACTTTTTATGCTTGTACATTTGATCCCACCACACAAGTGGGACGCGTTAGAGTCTCCAATATTGCATACATTCTATCATACCTAACATCCTCATGAATCATAACAACAGTATCGAGTCTTGTGAGTTTTATAACCATGATTATGATTATGGAAAATCCTCACTCCTTATATTCCTCTCCTCCCGATAGATATGCATACTTCCTCCTCGCATCAGTTACTGCTACAAGGAAACAAAACTGTTTACAACTATCACCGTGCACGAAAAAGCCTGAGCCATGAAACTTTTTCTCTTGATACATGAGTAGATTTAACCTGTTTCCAAATCATGTCAACCCATCCATGATGAACCTGCTGGCGCAGTTGACCATATGCCAGCTCTCGCGAGGCCATGTGTGTTAGTCGCCATGACCGTTTCTCTTTGCATCTTGCTCAGCACTTTCTCAGTCAGAGTCAGTCAGCTCTGACAAAGAAAAAAACGAGAGAAAAAGTGGAAGAGCTGACGGTGAAAGTACTCTCAAGAAATGGATGAACAAGAAATGTAGTAGGGATGCAAAATGACATGGAGAGTGACCTATTGGTGTCCAGGGAGTCATACCTCAATATCTGCAAACCGCTTCCGGGCGACTTCTTTTTCTGGTTGATGCATCCATTCCTAGTTTTAGCTTGTCCACTTCACCTGCAGGCAGGCATGCATGCATGTATCTATGGACTATTATATATCTCTAACATATAAATCATAATAGGTATCTTGCTATTAAAGGAGTCAGTGTCAGTTGTCGGTCTACATTTGCTCGTATGCATGTATTGTGTCGTGGTGAGTTCAAGGCATAGTCAAAGCACATTCAAACATACTCGTTTAAATATTATTATACAATATCATATAAACTGAGTCACGTCGACTTTATATAGTTCTTTCTTTCTGAGGTAGTTATGTGCGGACACGTATGAATGTCTAGATACGTAAACATATGTGCTTTTTGGCGCACAACAACTTGGAGCGTATATACATTCACTTACGAAGAAAAACTGTTCTTTCATTCCGTGACTTGAGTGAGTGGATGAGAGTAAACGAATGAGATGGTAATGGGATGTCCTTTTGCTCTTTTCCTTTTTTCTGGCTAAAAAATGATAATGTGACACTGGCAAAAGCATTTTAGCAACATGCTTGTCTATGTACGTGGGTACTTTCTTCAGAATATACGCATCATCATACTTACCAAATTGTGATGTACATGGCGAACATTCCTTCAACAGAGTGGAAATGTTGCCAGTTGCCATGCCTTCTGTAGCAAAGACTACATACACATACACACGAATCTTCTTCCAAGTTGTGTTACAAATAAATTCAACTAACTACCTTTTCTGGAAATACAGTGATGCTATTCATGTGGAATCTTAGTTATCGTTATCACTGGAGAATAGAGGAGATGTAACACCATATCGTAATCATACCTTATACTCAGCACGAAAAGTGTGTGTGCCGTGAAATATAGCAATTTTCCGCAAAGATATGCACATCAGCAAAACAAGTTCCCTTTCGTACGAGGCGACGACGGCAACAACACTCACACTAGTTGGCTGTAATACGCTCCTTGGGTGAGTAGGTAGAAGGGGAAAATAGTTTTCCAGTGCCATATAATCTACGGCGTCAGGGTGCATATTACGTTGGGAAGATGTAACGCCGTTAAATTCTACACCCTTGCTTCTTTTTGTCTTTCCCTGCTATGCGTTCACTCTCATATTATGCCCTTCCATTTCCTTAAGACGGAACACCTTCAAACGAACGAACCAAAAAACGAAAGGGAACAGAAGAAATTGGGTACGAAGACAACATCGTAATGGGGAAAAGACTGAGGAAATATTATTCTGTCTAGATCTACTTTTTGCAGGTTCCATAAATTCTCTTAACAGTCCTCAGACAGACCTGTATTAAATTGCACCATCGATCTATTCCGTGCCGTTTGCTAGAATCTTTTATTGTATGAAAAGCTGTAGGAAGGAACTAACAGGCTGTGCGCGGATGTGTTCCGTCTAATTCTCAAGTTATTAAATTCGACTTGACTTTGCATTTAGGACTGGTATGAAATGTCACACTGGGACCATTTTTATCCCGGTGGGACTTCATTGTCCCGAATCAACTGAAAGTCAGTTTGCATTACGACAACTGGTACTAAAGACAAAAGTAATAATCTGGTTTTATATTTATAAATTGCCAACATGCCATCTCATTTCTGGTATCGTCGTCGTCGTCGTCGGATCTGGTGTATTACCATTACTAACTCATCACGGGAAGTACGAACTAGTTCACAATATTGTTTTGTGTCGTCGTACAACAGTCTCACTGTATATTTCCACTTTGTTATAGTTATTAGTGCTGTGCTCTATTTTCTCGTCGCATTATTGTTTTAACAAACAAAAACTACCCAACATTTTTTGGCTTTTTACGCGATACTGCAGTACGCCCAAAGAAGGAGGAAGAAACACAATTGCCACATATTATTTCATAAGAGATTTTTCTTGTCGGGATAGGTGTGTTGTGATAAAATACTGACTAGTAAATCCCTAATTGGATGTCTTTGCGCATCCATACCACTGAATTGATTAGCAGAATTATCATCAAAATAGCAACCATATAAATATCCCACTGCTCAATAGACAAAATAAAATAACAATTTCAGGTGTCAACTGTCAACAGCATTTTACCTTTTCAACATTTTCTCCACAAAATTTATACTTACACGTGTAAATATACATACATCCATGAACACATAATACTCCTACTATGGTATCAACTAAGCACATGAAACCTTTCAATTAGCATTCTTCTTGTCTTTCAGTGTATTTATTAGCCAAATTGGTGGCAAGTGTCAGCAGAACGCTGGCTGATGATCATTGTAGTAATGTAACAGCGTACAGGCAGTAGCAGCGGGGAGAGCGAACTATCTCTATACACGCTTCTCTAGAAGAGCCTATGTCATAATAAACAAATCTTTTCCAATTCCACTTCCAAGCCTTTTTAGTGTAAGCGGGTGTATAAGCTTTTCTTTCTTTCTTTTCTTTCTTCAAATTGCTGCTTCAGTTTCCTTTTTATCCGCTTTTGGTACAGCAGCATGTGTACGGGAAAGCAGTTTATGCAAAAACGCGACGTCATTCACAAACAAAATTCTGCCAACTCAATGGTTGTTATCCTCTGTTCAAACTGCTATGGAGGAAGGCTTGTTATTATTATGCCTTTTTCTATAACAAGTACTATGCTGCCGTCATGCTTGAGTTCGAAAACGAGATGCATACAACATTATGTCACGTTTGGTTTATTACAGGCATTCGAGTTGTCGTAATCATATTGAAACCCCCTTGCTGTGTAACGTATTATATCATAGGTCTGGCGAACACACCTGATGTCCGTGTTTTATCGGATCTGGCTGAGTTGGCAGTAGAGCCAGAATTCGGGCTATCAGTTTCACCATGAATAATTATATGCAGCTTGTCGTATGTGAGATGTTCTAAAAGATACCTAGTGTGTTCTGCAATTGCCTGACAACGTACGGCGTACAGAGTGTTGTGTGCAGTGGGTGTAAACACTTTGGGTTAATAGTAATAATTATATATCTATGAAGTTTGTAGGGCAACGGAAGCAAATGTGGAGCAGAGTAACGGCAGCAGCAGCAGTGCCTGTATCGTCCATCGTCCCATTATAAAATTAGCAATATGTACGGAAAAAACTAATGGTAAAAGTAATGCAACATAATACCGTGTTGCCGTATTATTATTAGGCATTAATCATCAATCAACATCACCAAAGCTCATACAACACTTGTCGCCTGGCAGCTGCTGCCAGTTCTGCAACCATTGAAGCTTGTTATACGGTGACTGCACTTGTAATAAAAAATAAACCTAAATAACTGACAGAGCCCACGAAATATTGTGACAGCTCAAAAATCTCCAGCCAAACCCGCGCGTTGCACTTCAAAAATCTTAGCCAGCAACACTTCACTTGTTCCTTAGTTTCTGTGCCCTGGCCCTGACTCAGGTACTACTGAATGTGTTGGTAGAGCTCTCTCGGCTTGCTCATTAAAGTTAAAATAGCATGACGTGCAAAAGGTTTACTTTGACTAACAAGAGGTAATAATGAGTTGTCAGGTCGCACCAAAGTTCACTCAAGCAAAACAACCAGTACATACGTACAAGCCTCATTCTTTCACTCATACACAACTAACCACCTAAGTGCATTGCTGTATGCGAAAAACCATGGTACTACTACTGCTGCTGTTAAAACATTCAGCGTACAATAAAAGAAGACGGAAAAAATCTTTTTGGCATACACGCATTGCCATGGCAGGCAGGCAGTGTGGTTGGTAGGCCTATTTGTTTAATGCAATAAAAATAATGAATCTTGAAATGACGATAGTGCGTGTTCTTGGGTACAAATGGTCTATATAGTGCACACAGGAAAATGTGCTGAGAAAATATGAAACTAATCCATGTAAAGAAAGGCATTCATAAAATGGGGCATTATAATGGCCTGGCCTTATACTATTAGGAAATACCTCTAGAAAAACAACAAGGACCAAATCAAAAGAATAAGGCGTAGTTTTGTTCCTTTGAAGAAAGATGACGATATGATGACAACGACGGCATTGTTGTTGATGCTTCTAGTTTTGATGGTACGCAAAAGCCTTTCGTAGCACTGTGAATAAAATGCAACAAAATGTTGTTTAATAACAACATAAAATGATGATGCGAATACAGAGTACAATGGCAGGGTACAGTGATATAGGAGGTCTCCTCGTGTGTATGCTGCAATAATGAAACCGATTGTAACAGGATATTAAACAAAGTTTCAGGAGAAAGAATGGTAGACATTGCAGTGAGTCACTGAGAGTATCATTATTTTATTATTATTATTACATACATACATATGTTGCCATATAGGTGTTTATCCGGGGACAATGCAGTTGCGTTAAAGGCAGCTATAAAATAGAGAAAAGGAGAAAGGGAAAAGTGCCGCGGCTCTTCTTATTCTTCTCTGTTCTCTCCCCCCCCCCCCCTGTTTTGTTCTAAATATGATTACTCTCATGCACACATGATGATACATGGCTGCTGTATATATGTACATACGTGTGTTGTTATTGCATGTTTTCCTAACAAATATTTTCATGTCACACACGCTGTCTCCGACAATAATGATGTCAAAACACAGGGAAAATATTAATCTCTGACTTGTTTTTCCTATTTCTTCACCCATCCTACCAGGCACATTTATTTCTTTCCACTTACGCTCCTCTGTCTGTAATCTGTCTCCGTTTCTACGCTTATCCTGCCTTTTCCTTAGTAGTTGTCTAGAAAAAATTATATGCATCAATATTATTGCATATTGTGTGTATGTGCGAGAGGATACGCACATAAATATTCGTGTGTCTTTTTTGCTTGAATAAACGCGAATTTGTCCTGTACTTTGGCACAATCAAAAGACCTTATTCACATATGGTCTGGTATTAGAACTGCTGCGTAGCGAAAACCTTTTCCCCACTAGCTTTCAATTCAGCATGTTTGGCTGTACATCCACCAGTCTTCCAGTAGTCACATGTCGTGCCATCCGGTTTTGTTCCAGTTTGGCATGAATGCGTGCGTATTATAAATTAATGGATGGAAAGACATCAGTTCATTTCTCTACTCCGCATTGTGCATTAACCAGTCCACCACAAAGGCAATAGGATAACAATTTTTTTTTAGATTGCTCAAAGCAACATAAAGCGCTATTCTCGAGCAACCGATATATGGGCATCCGGTATTGATCATTGTTTTAGGTTTCCATTTTCCTTCTCTGGGGTAGTGAAGGGTAGGACGTTTCAGGCGACAACGTAGGATAAACAAGATTTCATTGAAATGGCAAACATTACGGTCGTTTTTAGAATCGCAGTAGTTTTATCATTACTCATTACTTAACAATATTTTAAGCTGTGTATTCATGGTCGCCTTTTTAACGGCTTTATTGTTACTATTATTATTACAGCTATAATGTTCACGATGAATCATGGTCGTGTTTACTTACATTTTGTGTAAATGAAATGATAGTTGTTCTATTGTGAAAGAGCACCATGTCCCACATTGTGTGTACCACTCGCTGTTTGTAGGATGGGTCTATAAATCTACATGTATGAGTGGATGTGTGTTTGTGAGAAAAGGGCTAGTTGTATGTGTGCCTGTGAGGATACCTAAGCTCTTTTATGTGGTCTCATTCAAACGCCTATTTTTCTAACGTCAAGTGGCAGGGAAAGTTTGTGGACAACTTACAGGTTCGCTCCTTTCCCCATGTATGTGCACACGAGAAATGACTTTTCCAGGGCCATATAATTGAGAACGGTTTGTACATTTTAGAAGCGAAATGAGTACAGTTTACACAAGTACGTCTATTGTCATTTTGTACAATAATACACACATCCCCGCATACATACACACACAGAGTTTTAGATGAATCTTGTTATGTGCTTTGGAAAGTTCTTTAAACTTGGTGAATTTTATATCAATGGAATAACAAACAGTGTTTTACAATTTTATTGCATAAGTCAGCCTCAGTCCGATGTAAACTTTTTTCATCTTTTCAAAAATTTAGTGTATGATCCTAACTGGAATTCATGGACAAACACAAATGTTTTTATACCCGGTATGTAGTGTGTGGACCTCTTTTTGATTCTTTCAGCTCACACAGGCACTTGTAAAACAACGGGAATTCCCAAGTACATGCAAGCACGTACCACCAACACAGCAGCAAAGCAGCGCTAGCTTTTTCAGGTCCTACAACAGCATTTCACTGCACGGGAACGGTTAAGTTGATGAAAGGATGTAGAAAAGAATGGGAGAAAACAGAGCGCGAAGTGGGCTGTTCTTGAATTTCATGTGATAAAAGTAGCGGTGACGCCACTCTGAACGGAAAGTCGTTTATATCTCTGTACATATTTATATAGGTGCATGTTTTGCTTCTCAAGTTCACAAGTAGATTACATATGCTTTTTTATTGCTGGTTGTGTTTAACTTTGCCTGGTAGACGTACATACAGCCACCGTATTGCTGCATCGGTAAATGTGGGAACTGATAATAATATTTTGTTTTCCCTGGAAAGCAGGATAGAGTACTTCGGGGATAAAGTGCAAGCAAGTGTACGTTTTATTGAACTGAAGTGTAAAGACATTTTTGCACACAAATTGGGGAACAGAATTCAAAATATAGAAAATCGTATGAGGTCCAAATTTCCTATCGACTAAGAAATAAGCCTGGGTAAGTCAACAGCAGAGAAAACGTATTAAGGAAGGAAAAGAAAGAAAGTAGGAAAGAAAGAAAAAATTAAAGTAGAAAATCGAATGATACAGCAAAAGAATAAAAATAGAGTAAGCAATACTGCGACGGTGATGATGACGATGATGCAACGCTCATTTTCCCTTTTCCGCTCATTTTGGCTGCGTCAGTTTTACAGGCCACATAAACGGGAAGACATCTAGACTTAATCAATTACTTACTTTGCCTCGGAGAAAGGAGACAACCGCATTCTGTGCACGGTTTTAGTTGGGACGAGATAGCTGAGTGACGAATGCTTACGCAGGAGTCATACATATGTATACATATTAGTCTACAAGTGGAGTAAAATAAAACGCTTTTCAAGAGACTTTTCGCTCTGCTCTATTCCATTTTCGTCGTTCTATCTATAAAAAAAGGAATCGTTGTATTGCTTTCATTTAGGGCTTTATTCGAACCAAAAGACGTATCAGCCTATTTTTGTATGGTCTCAATTTTTAACGAAAAAACAACAACAAAGGTAGTTTCATATTATCTAAAAATGCGACATTCCGTTGAACTACTTAGTTCTACTGTAATGAAATTCTTCATTTTCTAATTTAAACCATGGAAGCTGCAAAATAGCCAGTTAATGTATATGCTTTCCCCGGGTGTACACATCCCTCCTTGATAACTTGAAAGAAAGCGAGGCTTTCACAAGTACAGTTATATTGTTGGGAGCTTTTGTCTTTAACCCACTTTGCATCAGCAGCAAAACTGCAATAAGACGAGAGGGAGAGAAAGGAAAGCCCCCAAAAATGCATTAATGGATTTACTATTATCTACTGGGTAAATAGTAGAATCCTGAGGATGTGCCGTGTTGCAGCTTAGCAGAAAAGGTATGCGCTTTCTCAGTCCCTCACACACAATACATAGACACACTACAGCCAATAAATTTGCCTCCGCTAAAACTGTGGCCTGAAGCATTGTCCTCCTTACTTACCTGCTGACTTTTAATGAAGTCATGAAATCAGGAACGCAAGGAAGAATTTTTATGTTAGATAGGTATTTCATTTTGTCGTAATCGAAGAGAAAACCCGTTAGCAACTTTTAATAATTTTTCAGAGGGTTTGGCCGAGTCCGAAGGAGTTCTCCATAAAAAACCGGTTCGACTCTCATTCCCAACTTGGACATGTTTGCAGTTCCACAAAGAAAGTAACGAGGCAACTCCTTTCCAAACAATGGCCGCGTCTGACTGACTGAGCGAGAAAGTCGTATACGATATTGATGAGTCGTTTACGTACGACTCCCTGTTGTGACATCCTCCCCTTCGTTAGTGTTAGGCACAAAACTAATAAAATTGCTGATGTACGATGATGATGATGTCGATGTGAGTAGGTGTTTGTAGCAATCCAGATAGATAGAAACAGAGAATAACTGTGAGCAGATCCAACTCTATTTACAACCATTAAGTTATTAACGAGGGCCTCCGAATTCCAAAGAGAGTTTCGTTTATGAGGTTTCCTTTTTTATACCTTTTCTTTCAAAAAAGGCCGTATACACGGATCATTACAGATCTGAGCTGATACATACTGGATCCGCTCTTGCGTTAATGGTGCACCTACGCAGTTTGACTTTGCAGTTGTTACGTGTAGTTATAGGTATATATTTCTACGCGCATCAAAGATACAAAAATAAATAGCACAAAAAGTTGTACTTTCATTGTCTAATCAATACAACAATAACTTTGTCAGTACTTTCAAAGTCGAATTTGCACTGCAAACCAATAATTATCCGGGGGTAACAGACGAGCCGAACATAAATAATATTAAATGAAGATATACACACTGTCACTATAGGTGTGCAACCGCTTGTAGTAGTGAAATAATACTGGTGTTGCTGTTGTGCATGGTGCATGCATGCTGATAACAAATATTATACAACAAAGCCAACGAAACAGCCTTGCAGTTGGAAATTCTTTCACATATTAGTTCATTTGACAGGGCTGTCGTGACGTGACGTGTATATTTTCTCTTAGGTTGTGTAGTCGATGAGGCGTAAAATGTACTTGTTTCAAGATGCCGTCAGAACGGCACTGTCAGGCTAGCAAATATTAGTAATAATGTTGCAAATGTATTCCCGCAAATTATCGACAGTCTCGTTATACTTGGTTCTGATCGCTGCATTCAATTATGCACAAATGCTTTACTTTTGCACAGTGTCAATTTTTTTACGATTTGTTAAAATTTTTGTAAAATTGATCAATGGAACTTGGTTTAATTATTTCATTCATTTACTTGAAGCTTGTAAACTACCGTAAACGTCATTCTACATTCTTAGGGTTCTTTTATTTCTTACATTAATTGGTATTCCCTTATGTGATGACCACGAAAAAGTATCAAAATCACAGTATACCCAAGACAGTAATTTGAGGATGGCCATTATTCGAGGTAATCGCCATCATTTGCGAAAATACATGTGAGAAGTAGCATGTAATTTTCGAAAATAGTGAAGCAAAGACAAAGTCGTGTAACAGATTTTTCTTCATTTATCGCTGTATTTATACAAACGGAAACCTGCACACATTACGTGGCTACCAAGCAGCATAGTAAAAAAGCGATGCAACATCTTTCAATGAAATACACGCAATATGACTCGCTAGCTCGCCAATGGCGCATCGTTCTCTTTTGGTCTTCATGTAATTTCGGGCTAAATCAACTACCGAAAAAAGGCTCACACAATGACATTTTCTCTCTTTCTCTCCATCCACCTCATTTTCTCCTTCCACTTATGTTACTCCGTCTTCTCACATAATACTTATAATATAACAATATGTACATTTATATTGAGTACATTCAATATTATTACTCGGCAGTTTAATTTTGTGTAGTTACAGCCACCACCTCCACCACATCATCTGTTTTTACCTTGGCTGCTGCTGCACTGCTCCTGTTGTTATAGACAAAAAAAATTCTTCTACCTTCATCTTACCTCTTTTCCTCATTCATCTATCTTTTAAGCTTCCCCAAAAGTACACAACATTTCGATTCCAATGACCGCTGCCGTTCTTCCTTACGTCGCTCAATAGTCAGCTTACCATTACTCCCGTTTTTTACTAGCAACTATAGAACAGCAGGCAGGCTGAATGTATTATTGGATGTAGAGTCGCTATTACCAGCACTCTATTGTGGAACAACCAGCTTTTGGATCCATAACAGAATCAGCACCACCACCAAGACCAGCACTATTGCCATTTGCCACCACTTCTACTTCTGCAAATGAGATAAGGAGAAAAACAGCCACAGCTTAAAGAAAATGAGAAAGAAGGGAGCCAGTACTGGTGGAAAAGGAAAAAAGGACAGCATACGCGAGTTTTTTTTTACTTCTTATTGGTCTTCTAGGTTCTTCAAGCTCTGGATTGTTTCACGCGTGACCACCATCAATTTCTCATTCCTTGGATATCTCTTGCTCTTTTCTCTCTCTTTCTCTTTCTATCCCTTTGTTTTTCCAACTCTTTTTCGTCGTCCTGCTCTTTTTTGGCGTCTTGTAAAAAGCTACCAAAAAAACGGACAACAGTTGTATGAGTGGTACAACTTTATAATTTTCACAAAGATGTATACATACATCGGCCTCTACCCGTCCTCGTCCTTCTTGGAGGTAGATACGTACATTCGCAAAAAATACGACAAGAAGATGGACTTACTATTTATTCGGGGAAATACTAATGTTTTCTCTGTATTTCTCTGCATATACACTGCCAACAGAGACATGCTCATGCCAGACACATGCATGCCTTTTTTTGAGGGAGTTATCTGCAAATAATATGTACTATCTTTCTGTTAAATATAAAACTTTTAACAACGGCAATGAGACTCGTTCCATAAAAGACGTGAAAAGTTATATAATATGCATTAACGAACACAGTGTGTTCTGCATCTGTTACACAAAGGCCGTTTACCAAATAAAGTATGCCTACTAATATGGTGTGTGTGTCTGTGTCTGTTGGAAAGAATGCATGTGCCGTGATATTTATATGCCCTACCCACACAAATAATGTATACGACACCGAGAAACGTGCAAGACAACTAGCAGATGTATCCAAAGATACAAGTGAAACGTACATCTTTTCCAGTCAACCCAACATACGGAGGGAGATGTATTACGCATTAGCAAAAAAACACGAACGCAAAAAGGGGAGCATGGAGTCATGGAGCCTCCGTCCGTGTCCGTTCATCCGTCGCCGTGAAGATATCGTCGTATATGTTATGTTCATTTGTTCTTGCTGTTTGCTTTCTTTGGGTATATTTGCCTTGGCCAAATGCAGAAAAAATATACAAGGTATTCGTAAAAGTCACTGGGGAAAAGTTAAATATAGAACGAAAAAATAAGAAAGTGGTTCTTGTTTTAAGGTGTTACGCTGTCAATGATCGTAATGCCTTTTAATGCCAACAACACCAAGTAACGGTTTATTATCAACTTACCTACTCGTCTACGTGGTTGCGGTTTCACTTTACATAGCCACACACCATTCACGGTATGGTAGGATGTCGCATTAACAACGTCATTTCCTAGGATCCGGAGAAATCATTTCTTTGATACATTTCATTTAGCATACACACACATACACGGGCTGATGGCATTTTCGCGAGTAATTAATTAGATAATTTGGATAGTGTATATCGTAATCATGTGTATCGTACTCTGTTTACCGGACCAATGATTAACAATTAGTTGCGAAAAAAGCTTTCAGATAGGTAGTTAGAGTTGGTTTTGAATTGTTGTCATCCTTGCTTCAAAATTAAATGATGTGATACAAGCGCTACTAATGATTTTTGAGCTCTAAAACCTTGAACCAAGTCTTTCAAAGTAATACTCAGATTTAATCTACAGATAGAATCCAGAAAACTCCTTTTGACAAACACACGTGACCGTTCAAACCAAAGAAATAGCCTGATCGCTGCCCATCAACGTACAGCTTCTACGGATATACATTCTCTCCTAAAGTTGCAGTTTTTTTGCACTTTGAAGGTTTCAAACGAAGCGATTCCGTAATCAAGAAATATATTCTCCACGTGTATGCTCAAATGTTACTATTTACTTCAACGAAGACTGTTTTGTGGAATTTACTTCAAGAAGAAGATTGTTCAGTGGAGACATTTTATTTCATCAAAATAGTCTCATGGCCCATGTAAAATCCAGTCATATGGCTAAATTATGCATATAGTTTGACTTTGTGTGATCTTTTAATCTTTTAGGATCACGCCATGTCACTCTACCATTTAAAAATAATGATGACATCTGACATCGAATAATTGTAGGGTACGACATAATTTAAGAGAAGTGATGACAGAGGAAATGAACAACATGTATCAGCAAACTCCAACATTCACTGGCAACTTAAGTACAGCAGTGCACACAAATGAAAATGTTAACTAGGTATATTAGTGCCCTCCTATTGTGTAACTTTTCTTCCTAATCCTCACTGTCATTACTTCATATTATTCATGACGTGGATAGGGTGAGTGAGTTCATTCAAAATGAAGTTTACACCTTACCGTTACTACAAATATAAACCGTATGACGGCGTCGATAGAAAGGTACACACCCCACATTCTATATGCAGTGCTTGAGTAATATCACTTTGTACTTTGTATCAGTCGTCAAATAGTAAGCCTCGTGTTATCAATGGTAACCGGTAAACAATCATTTGGATAAACGATTACTGATAGTAGCGAGTACAGTTTTCCATTTTCTGTTAAACTACTTGATTATCTGGAGTTAAAGATTTACAAGTAAAAGAAATAATTCTTTAGCGTGTCAAAAAGAGAAACATTCACTAAATTACATTTTTCAAACAGTTTTGGATTCATTTTTGCAACACATACGTTCAAAGTTTACTAACAAACTTGGCCTTCCAAATCACTACGCCCTGGGATCATGTGCATTTATAGGCAAAGTGGAAGACCTCTTTTCCGCTTTTCAGCCCATCACATGCAACCTGGCATCTCTGCGTCTCGTGGACTGACAGAAACAAACACAATATCGCAAAATTACTTTGCAAGTTTCGCTACACGTAACAATACAATGTTTTGCATACCAAGTACCACAATTCCATTCCATTTTGGTAAGAAGGCCACCTAACAAGAGCATAATTTTCATATTATATCTATCCCCTCTGCCGATGGTGTAAAAAGGTAATCCGGTGCAGTGTGACACAGAAAAGAGCATCAGCAAAATATTGCGTGCTTTTTCCCATTAAACCTTTTCGTTTATTGATTCATCATCTTGGCAAAAAAGGCAATAGCTCTCCTTCCCTTGTTACTACTATCTACGTATTAAAAAGCCTTGCTCTCGCTGCTACGTCCGCTCTGCTGACACGTTCGTAAGAGTATTGTTATAGATGTTCACCGCTAAACGCTCACACTACCGCTGGTTAACATTTCTCTGCGTTTATGTTTGTGTACTCATGACCGATATGCACAAAAAACCACACCGATCCGCTTACTTTTTTTTGTTCCATACAAATATTTATGGTAGACAACAGCGATAAATAAATTGGCTTGGTTGTTACTTGAAATAATGCACATTATGGACGTAGTTACCTATGCACCTTTATAGTTTCTTGTAAGGAGGCCAAAAACAAAGTGGTATGCTCATATTTTTTCCGCTATATGGAAACAAAGATATAGAAACAAAAAATGAGTATATGAGCGAGTGTGTCTATAAGAATGAGCCAATTCAAGTCAACAGCAACGGCAGAAAGGCCAGGGTAAGGGTGTAACAAAAATGTTCATCCGCATTCGTGTATCATTCATGGACATACACGTTGGAATGTGTACAGCTTCTGTGCAAACGAACAATAACAACAGAAAACATTATTTCATCAACGGGGTTGTTTCCTTTCCACGTAAATAAACACTTGAAAAAAGAGTGAGAGGGAGAGAGAGAGACAGAAAGAGAAAAGAAGGAAGGCTTACCTAAGTTTGCACTTTGTCTATTGAATGATTTCTGCCAATGATTAATTAATTCGAGTAGTCTACCAACCATATACATAACTAGGTTCACCCATAGAAACACATGGACTGAGGACGAAGAACCCTCACACAGTACGTCTCTGTGTGTGTACAGTAATCACATTGCATTGGAACAATGAAAGAGGTAGTGGAAGAAGGAAAGTCTATGAAATACTGTTTCCTTCTACAAAAAAACACGAAAACCCCTTTACAATAGACAGAAAGAATCAGCACTCAACAGCAGCTCTGCACTTAATAAACTGTACCTTCTCTGGAAAAACATGGAAATAAGAATTTTATTGGGTTATTAATTAGAGGAAACTTCAGAACGAGTCCATCAACCTATCTGTTCCTACACGCAGCGTTTCCCGTCATATCGCCCTGTAGTATGCATATTCATATATTCCACAATTTGCCCTAATAATATTTACTGGAAAATAAATGTTATCAAAGTAATTAGTTTCATTAAAACAGCAAAGTAAAACCTAGCAGAGAGATAAAAAAATCGTGACAATGCTGAAAAAAATCCTGGTAGCAGGTCTCATGGTCTTGTATCAAAGAATTACATGTTTACCTCTTTTCGCACGTTTGAAAAGGATGAGACGCTGTAAAGTGCGCCATAAATGCAGAAGGAAAATCTGATGAAATTTGCAGTCAGAATGCTCAAGCAATTCCGTGAAATGTATTTTGAAGTTTTACCAATTTTCGAGCAGATCAATAGTTTCGTTTTGACACTAGAATCATCTGAACACATGGGAGGGGAGGGGGAGAGCGAAATAGTGTCACTGGTGTGGTGTGTATGTGCGTGCGTGCCTGCCATTTTTGTAGACGTACATTGGTAATGTCTCCACACATGCATGCGCCGTACATAGTGATGAATGTGTATTGCATTGCAAGAACCCTGTACACAATCACCACGTTTTGCTGAGTCAACCATTCATTCGTCGGAGTTAATATCGTTTTTAGCATGTAAAGAAGTTAGTAGAGTCATGTCTTCCAAAGTCATGAATATTTCGTGGGCGAGATGAATTTTCCATGCCTACACTGCCAACTAACCAACAGTTCTAGTAGTATGTAGCATGTGCACATGATTCCTCTCGTTGTGTGTGTGTGTGTGCTGGATGGAGTCTTTCATCGCAGTTTGTGCAAAGTACCACAACGAGAGCATGCCGCCAATATTAAGCGAACCAGCAAAAAAGGAAGACAAATCCTTTCTTGTTTTTCTTCTTCATCCCGCTGCTCCTGCATTTTCCCTTTTACTCATATGAGTGGAGGGAGCGTTGAAAATGCTGGATTTACTAGAATCACTAGAGCATCAATGGACTTTCTCAGAGTCAAATCTTTTTTCCATCAAACATCAAACCTGACGAAGTAGGAAAATGTAGGGAGCAGTTGCAGCATCGCTCATTGCTTTGTACACTGTACAAGTCACGATAATCAGAAAACGGAAAATTGGTTTAGTGGATGGCAAAAGCTGATGATAATGATGACGAAGGCTTATGCCGTTACTACTACTTCCACTGCTGCCGCCGCCACCGCATGAATGCATGTTAGCAACCGAATCGGAGATCGAGATCAAGGAAAACGTTAAGTGGCTTTGCGAAAAATATACTATATCACAATTCCATCTCTCTGCACAACTTGTTTATCTTGAAGATCTAAAAATGTATCAGTCTCGATGATAATGTATGGCTACATTACGGTACAAAGATATCATGTGCGCCAAAAGTAAGCACAAACACAGACAGATATTATTACATCATCGTGGAGCGTGTAGGTCTACAAAGCTATCCTGTATGAATGTACCCGAACTGCCGACTACTGCACTGCCAGCGTATTTCAAATGCACCTAATAGCCACTAATATTACGGGTAATGTCTTGTATAATGTGTGTATGTGCAAGAACATGCGACATGTGCTGCGTTACGAATGAATTATGTTATACAGTTACATGTACATTTCAATGCCAGGCTTGGGGTTTCGAACAGGAACATAACCGACATCGACACCCCCCTCTACACCGCTATCCCGTTGGCCACTCCACTTGACTTGTATACTCATCATCGTCATCATCATGACGGTCGTCGTCGTCGTCACCCTCATCAAAAGGGCAGCGTTTATTTTAAATTGAGAGGAATGGTACACGAGCATTCAATACGGTTTCCGAACTTTTGTGTGGTGGTGGCCTGTGGGTCATGCTGGTTGCTCCAACTACTATTTCAACAACAGCACGCAGACGAGCATAACTTATTATTAGGTTTGAAAAAATACCAAGTCATGCTTCAATGTATAATGTGGGTAATTCAATAACCGTGACTGTGGCTGAATAGAAGTCACCATAACCAGCACCGCACCATCATCATCATATTTTTGCATGGTTCTATCTATTCATCGCTGCTTGCTGTTGCTGCACCAACGACTATATGTTTCGTGCCGATAATACAAACAGCCAACAGCGGATGGACATGCACCTTCTAGTAAATACGTAATTTATTCGCATACACACACAATTTTCAGGGTTTGCTGGTGCTGTATCTATCTCACACCTTCTCCTCCTCTCTCACTCGTTCCGACTGTCTTCCTCTTTTGGACTTTCGAACCGCTTGGATAATACGCAAGTTGTAAAGTTCCAAAGGTGTAATAAATGAAAAATGTATATGAACAAGACATGCCATGAATTTTTCGAGTAGGACACCACTGCCAGACACATAACCAGACTCATACAGACAGACGACAACATTTGTCCCACAACTTTTTTTGCTCTTACTGCTGCTCACTTTTTCTTTCCGTTTTTTTTTGCGGTAGTGGCTGTTGTGAAAGTTTTTTTGCGTAAGTTATTTATTTATTTACATTGTGTTTGTTTCTTTTATGTGACTCCTCGTGAATGGATATGATTTCGGCTCGTAATGCTGTTGGTGTGAATGCTTTTTAAGTGAAGCGTCCGGGGCAGGGCATGTAACAAACGAAGGAGCGAACAAACTAAGAGCATGACTTACTCAGCACGCGGAGTGATATATTCGGGTGTGTATAAGTAGTACACAAAATGTGTACTAAAAGTGTATTTTATTTTTCTGCATTACATGCGCAAGCCGTCTGGTCTGGCTGTATACTTCTTGTTTGCATACTTAATGTGGGTACTCTTCGTCAGTTCCATTAAAATGCACCTGTATTACACTTAACGGGCTCAAGTTTGGCAATTAACAATCACCCGTTTTTATGTCTCGAACGTTATAATATGTTGGAATGCCTATAGGAACTTGGTGTTATAGAAAAAAAGAGTGGAACAGCTCATTGGTGATTTTTAACAAGGCTGGGTCATATGGGGGTATAAGAAATGAATTTGTCAGTTCTGTACTTTTTTTCATGGCACACATACATACTCCCCCCCTCTCTCTCTCTCTCTCTCTCTCTTCCCCTCTCTTAATTATGCAACACGCCACTCAATTTTCATCACCATTTTGTCCATTGTTCAAGCACGGTCTCTCTTCACCGGGCTCCAATATAGTCCTCCTCGGTGGTAGTATACGTTTCTTCTTGACAGTCAAAATGTTCAATAGATTAGCTTCCTGAGAAAAGCAATAAAATTTTCATCGGTCCGAGGTAGCCGTTTTTTTACAGGACAATGGTGCAAACAAAATGGTCGTATTTTACAAGTATCAAAGTAAGTAGAAAACTGCACAGGCTGGGCGAGAGACCGGCCTCTATTCATAAAAAACAACAATAATAGTTTTGGCCGCATTCAATAATAATTAGAAGCCGTCCACTAAAATACATTTGCACTGTATTATTTTCAATGGACAATGTGGAGACGGGTTGTATTTGACATTTAATTGTGAACGTAACCCACGTATTTCCTTTCTTCTCTTTTTAATGACCACGTGACTCATGCATTATAGCACCTTCGTGTAATAGATATAACCAAAATTCATGCAAGTATATATTTCATATTTATTGGCATTTTTCGACCTAGAAAACGCGAAGGAAACCTAATTTGTAGCATAGAATTCACCTTCTTGGGAAATGGCGGTCGTTACATGATTTTATGAGCCAGATTTCAATCTAAAAGTAATAGTGTCCACTTGCATTCCCTACTACCTTATTCTTAATACAACTGCTCCGACTCTACTCACTTTAGTGCGGAGGGTTTTACAAACGGTACAAAAACAAACTATAAAGCATTATCGGGCCGTGGCGCGTATGAAAACGATATAAATATCGCATACCTATCCAAGGTTAAAATTTATAGATTTGCTATGAAAACACTGAAGCTTCAGGGAAAGAAGCTGGGCCTGCTGCTGGCTCTCGTTTTACTACCAATATTTACTACTGATGTACAATATTATGAGCACAATAGTATATATATATTATATACATACATATATCACAATGTTTACGTGATACATAATGCGGATGCTTTTGTATGCTACCAGTAACATCAACATCCTTCAAAAGTGGGTTAATGCACATACTCTGCTAAATAAAGGAAGGTTTTACTATGACTTAGCAACGAATTGAGTTAGAGTGCTCTTAAGGTAGAATATGGAATTAGCTGACATCCCAGCAGTAGTTCGCAGGTTCATTATTTTAGTAAGGATTGAATGGACCGCCATAACGTTATATTGAAGGGGCGTACCAGACGCTTCATTACGACGATGATGTGCTTCACAGAGAGATAAAGTAGCATAAAACAGTGAAATTTGAAAGCATAATGTTTTAAGTAAAAAGGCATGAACACACCAGACACCACCATCATAGCAAGTCGTAGAGAGGAGGCAGCAGCAGCGGAAATGTACAAGTTGAAAACACAAAGGGTAATATGTGGTGCATGTCTTCTTTCGCATTAAAATGAAATGTTTTCGGTTTCCAAATAGCTGGCGTTAACCGTTTGTGCACACACTTGATCTCAGCCGTGTCATGATAATGTCAAAGGGATTGCAAAAATCCAAATTGGAAAAGTGCCAACTGCTTTTTTTATAAAGCGTGCATAGGGTGACTCACAGACAAGCAAGTTGTCTTGATAAAACAGGCTGTTCAGTTGTACTTTTTACTCGGGATAAATACCAAGCTGGACTTCTTGTTTTTTTCTCTCTTGTTTTGTTGATTTTCGCACACACTGTCACCAGGTACGTATACAACGCATGTACAAAACTTGAACGAGGCATAGAATGCTATACACACTGCTTAATATACATATATGTTCATGTTACCTCACAGAAAGTGCGGCTAAAAGTTTGCTGATTAAATGGAGGACAATTTCGGAGAGAAAGAAAATGGATTTTTTCTATTTATTTTTATAGCTATATCAAAAGTAATGAATCTTGTGGTCCTTGAATTACAAATTATTCTCTTCATGAAGGTAAACGCTGGAAGGTTGAGAAGTTCCCATCGAGAAAGTACAGAAGCCTCACAAAAAGTTCCGTTAAAGCACGACTTTATATGTACGTGTTTGTATTTATGTGCGGCTGTATATTGTATAGATATAATATAATGATAAGTTTCGTCGTACGAGTGAGAAACGTGTCCTCCCTCCGTCTATCTCTTTATCTTTGTGCTGCTTGACTTTATGGCTGAACCAGTGAACAAGAAGAAACCCATCTGATAGAGCCAATCACTGATGAGGTTGTTGTTGCTCTCTCGAAAATTCACACATGTTTTCATTATTTCATTGTTTTCCTTCTCTGCCTCCTCCACCAACGCTTACAGCACGAACAACTCACTTTTCTCCAACAACAAAGACGACTCCATTCTTTTCCCTGTTCCGTTCACGTCAGTATTATCATAGAATATATGATTCCTTGTGTAACCCTAGTGACTCTACTATTACTAGCACGTTTATTGCCTAGCTAGCACTCATAATTCCCGCAAAAGTTAATTTTGGTTTCTTACATGGTTGAGTGGGTGTAAATGTATCTTTTGTTGTTCGCAAAAACAAAAAGGTTGCTGGATAGACAAGCACAGGGCAGGAGTGTTTTTGTGTGCAATTTATGGTTCCCTTCTTTTTCGTCGCGGTAGGTACGCTTTGATATGAACGCTGTATAACTTGATTATTTCCATTATTTTCCGATGAAATCTGCTACTCAATGCTAAGCATTGATTGTGAGCAAACAGGGAAAAGCTTAATAAGTTGCATCTAAAAGTTCACTTTTCAACTAACTAAGCAGAGTCTAGCGGTTGCGGGAAAGAGAAAGGGGAAAGCTATGAAAGAAAGAGAAAGTCTTTCCATCGCCTGTTCTTGGAGGATAGCAAGGCCAAAATTAATAGTGATAGTCATTTTTGTACACACACACTTATATTATATATATAGTGTACCAAACGTAGCTTGACTTGACATTTAACCAACCTTTCAAAAGCAGAGCAAAGCTGCAACAGTAGCAGAAAATGGGAAGACAAGCATAGTTGAATCAAATCACTGGTTGTTAGAAAAGCTCGCAACGTGCTCGCAAGCTGCTTGCACACTAGAGGAGCTAAAAAGGAAAATTTTATTACACGCCTCTATTCCTACATAATAACGTCTTGTGTAATTTGTTTTTCGTTTCCACGTACTACTAACTACCGCTTATTATTAAATATAACTGTTATCACAAACTCTTAAAAAGTATTTTTTCGCCCTGGAAAATTGGGCGGTATCTCACTATCGTCCCATCGTCACTCTCTAGTAGCAATAACGGCTGTACAATTACGTACAGGCATATACTTATTAATAATAAAGGGATGAAAGTTAAGCAGACAGTTGCACAAGAGGGAAAATGTTTGCTTCGTCAAACTTTTAATATTTGCGAGGCTGAATTGAATAATATTTAGAAATAAAACTTGTAAATCCTTTCTGGTGAGAAGAAATGAATGGGGTTGAGTTAAGGAGTAAATTTGTTGAAAAACAATGCCTCATTTTCTAATAACAACAACGACAACATACTTAGGTGTATACATACATAATACACTCGTTCTGAATAACGAACAACTACTTTTGATAATGATATCAGGGCGAAAACCACGCACAGTGTAGCAAGGAAAATTAGAGAAAGGTTGAATATGCATGCGAATGGTTATGGTTTTGTCGGTAGGTCTTTATGAGAGGAGAACAATGTTCCCTACTAAATTAATGTTGTGTTTTTCTACGTTTTCATGTGTAGATGGGAGATGGGTCGAGAGTGTTTAAGATAGATAGAGATAATATAAATAGCGTCCCCGTATTATTATGATTGTTTTTCTTTTGTGTTAAAATACATTTATATATTTAGGCAACTGCTCACACACACACACACACAAAAGTACAAAAAGCAAAGTGAAGTACATGGCAAATGTGTTCTGTTCTCCGGTTGTGTCATTGAAGCCAAAGTTGTACAAGTGGAGAAGAAGAACCCAGAAAGAGAATATTTATCTCAACTTGATGAAGAATAACTTTTTGATGAAATTTACAGTCTCCAAAAAAGTTTTTATTCGGAGGCACTCCATGTATCTCTCTGTGTCTCTTAGAGAGGGGAAAAGTGTGTGTTACTGTTTTGGGAGGGGGTGCGCAACAGTACCGCCAGCCAAGTGGAAGAAGAAAACCATGGTGTGAGAGGAAAAGAGGGAAATGAAAAAATTGGCTTTGTCTTGTGTTTTCTTCCATTAGGAAGCGCACAACAGCAGCATCCTCTCTTACTCAATCCATTTCTTTTGCCCGCAGCAACTCAAGGGTTCAGAAAATTCTTCAACTTTAATGCTCCCTTTTTCTCCCTCTCTACTTTCCCTTTTTAGCAACATAATATTTTGTTTCTCTATGCATGCAATACATTCATGTAGTTTCTAAAACACTTGAGTAGCGGGAGGAGAAAGTATTTTTCTGACTTTTTAAACGAGCCAAGCAACCATGCAAAAAGGAAACGAGCGAGAGCGAGAGAGAGGAAGAGATTTCCTTTCTTCATCGTTTTCTTTGTTCTTCTCTAAAAACTGAAACTTTTCCCTATTTTCACATTTCTCTGTGGTGCCTTTATTTATGTGCACACATAATTCAACCTGATTGACAGTACAGTGAATAATGGTCAGTTTTAGAGTACAAATTTTCCCCAATGGAGGTTTTTTTTAAACAGTATCAAGGAAATATAGCCTGGTGAATTTTTCTCTTCTGACTTTACTTCAACACTCTCTTTATAATATAATAGCTGCAATAATACAATAATACCAGCTATTTCTACTCGTCGACTACCATCCTGAAACATTTTGAACGCGCCTAATCACTAATTACCTTATATACCATATATTACCAGCAACTTTCCTGACACGCTATATAGGTCTTTGATACTGACTGTTTTGTTGCTACCATTAAATAGTTACCACGTGGCACAGATATGTACCCCACTTATGGCTAGTTGTGTGCGAGTGTGAAAGAGTCTGTACAACTGAGAGGAAGGAACAGCAAGAACTCTTGGAGATGCTGACTCGTTTCAAAGAGACCACTGCGAGTGAATAGAAAGCTTACGGTTTATAGAACTATTTATAGAAGCCAGTTACTTGTATCATTGTAAACACTGTTGTAATACATATGTGGTATAGCTAGGCTACTTACGTCAAGGCCATGCCTGTATCCTGTTAATTAAGTTATATAATAGGACAATCGTATTAATGCGATTTCTCTGATAAAGAAGACTGACTATTTCCGTAAGTTAATTTTTCGTTTCATGTTACTCGTTGTCTGTCTGGCGTACCTCTTGGTGTTGTGGAATCAGGACAAAACGTGCTTGTTGCTGAATAAAAAGAGGAGATGGAAAGGAAAAGTTGAGTCACTCACACACCGCCCTACTATTGGCAACAGTGCCTCGACTATAAAATTGTTTAACGTGTTGGCAGCAATTTATACATGCAAATTAGACACGAGAAATGTGGATAAACAATAATAATGCGTACAGATTGTTTCACAAAGTCGGAGTATGAACAAGACGAAAATGTAGTTTGATGTGAGGAATTTGATCTCTTAAATTTAAGAATCGTTATGACACCATGGTGGCTTCACGTTGCACAGCCATATGTAAATGAAGCCAGCGGATGCTGTTATGCTCTCGACAGCTTTACAAGGAGTCTACTATTCAGTCAGCATAATTATCTCCGTGTAAGTAAAATTACCGAGTCTGTACGGTTACAAATGCGGTAACACTACACGATGAGAAAAACATTGTGTACCTAATCTACAGTTTCTTCAGGGAAATCCCGTACTATTTCCTGCTTTCTTGCGTTGGCTTATTTTCCTCTTCTCGATTGCCCGATTAAACTCGACATTGCTGACGACATTTAACTTGAATTATGGCTGCTATCTGAATACCAACAAGACAAGACAAACGTTACATTTGTCAATGGAAGCACCTCTGCAGTTGGAACTGTAACAGACCCAAAGTGTGTGACTTGTCGACACACATCCCGCGTAAATAAGTACACTACCACTACCAGTCGACAGCACCCCATGTATTCAAATTCGGTAGCCCAATTGATGCATTACATACATTCAAACTTTTAGAAAACTTTCACTGCCTTTTTTACTATAACATATTACGGATACGTGGAAACGTGGAACTGTACCATCCTGAGGTTGATGTGACATTTAGGGGATAAATATGGTTACAAATTATGTATGCTATAATGATGTTCGTATGAACTTTTTGTTTCTACGTGTACACTTGCTTCCATTTGACAATGAAGTTGTGTGAAAGCCACGCATCGGGAGAGACCTCATAGCAAAGTTAGGTCGCTCTGGGATGTTTTTTATTTCCATATTTTTCTGGTAACATTTGGAAAATTAATTTTTTGTGAAAATGTGTTATTGTTTACTTCATGAAATATGCATTGAATAAGGAGAGGATGCTAAATATTTCATATTCATATAAGTGGCAAAACCGTTACATTTACAACTTCTGAATGGAAACTTAAAATTCAAAACAGTTGCTCCTTTATATCTTTACGACGAAGGGTAAGAACTACAGGCGTCGTTTCCCCTACGGTGTGTGTTCCGACTGCTGTCTCTTCCATTCTTCCTAGAACACTTTCCTTTTCGTATCGTAAATTACTTAAATCCTTTAACAGTCAGCGACAACTGCTGCTGCTGCTTACGACGACTGTCCTAACCAAAACCAGCCATTTTGCTGTACGATTTTAGTCACAAAACCCCTACATGTATAATGTTAATATGTACAAGTAGTAAAGCCCATGTGATGATGATATCTGTTCCTATTTTCTCTTTCTCTCTCCCTCGTTTTCTCTAAAAAGGAAGGAAAGAGACGAATTTTTGCATAGTTTTAGAATGAGATGAGTTGTGCTCTGGAGAATTGTCGATTGCGCGCAGTTGTGGTCCTTGACAGAGAAATGTTGCACTTATCACAGAATGATGGCATGTTTTTATCCTTTTCCTCTTTTTTCGTCCTTAATAGGTTCACAGGGAAACATTCTAAGGACATGGATCATCGTCATTATGATCTCAGTCATTGTCAGTGTTCTCTTTGCCTACAGCCATTTCTACAAATAACGTGAACTCGTAACTCGTTCGTAGCCCCCCCACTTTGGCCATATGTTCCGTATCATTCTACTGCTGCTTGTCATTATAAACATGTATAGACAAAATTCACTTTCTCCTCGTTTTTTCTTTTCTCTACTCAATTCTCTTCTCGCCCTTTCTCTTTTTTACCTTTACCTTTTAAGAGCATTATGTAAAATGCGTAGGGAGAGGAGTGTGATAAAATGTAGGAGTGGAAAAATTCATTTCATAATGGAAAACCTACGTAGTAGAGAGAGAGTGAAAGTACCTACCTACCGTAAGTAGACTGATTCATTACCCTTTTCAAGAATGCATGCTAAATTTTAATTTAACGAGCTTCAACTAACTTTATACACACTAATATCAAGCAAACAGGGGCTTTTTAAAAAACTCGTCAGAACTACTTTACGGAAATTGCTCCCATCTTCTCTTGCAAGCACCATTGCAGAATTTATAATTAACGTTTAAACAAGAACGCGTATATAGATTATCTAGTGGAGGAAGGACACCAGGGTTCTAAAACAAGTCTTTATAGTTAGTACGAAAAAAACTGCGTAGTTGGTAGTTCCGTCCTCCCTATCACGGAAAACAAAGGAACTGATAAATAGGACATTTGTGATACCCAATTACCCCTATAGTAGCAGCCAGGATTCAACAGCACACGTATTACAACAAACAAGCATGTGTCTGCAACTTGTGTGCGGAAAGATTTCTAATTTCACACGCGAATCTCAAGTTCAGCTGTGTAACGTGTGCAGAATCCCTACCGTCTTAAGAGAGTAACGATCCATAGGACTTTTTCTTGTATTTTTTTTATTTTCTTAGCCACACAAAGACTCAATTGCCTTTTTTTATAGACTACAAGTAATTTTGAAAAAGTCCAATAATTTTACAATTTCCCATTCTAAAGGGACCTATTGATGGGCTTTTAATGCCAGCACACTCATCTTTAAGTTTGTTAAAACGTCAAAGGCTCCTGGAGTGCGAGTAAAAGCACGTTCACTCTAGTCAACATAGCATTCCCCGGGTCGGAAATCTAATATCCGGACTTTCTCGAATATATTATCTTCACCACAACAGCAGCGGCAGGTTCGCATCAGCAGCAGCAACACATACCCACTCGGGGAAGTATCCATAATCTATGAATTATGTGTACGTGCCTACCTCCATATGGATAGAAACCCAGGTAATCATATTGGTGCTTCATATAGCTCCCTACACATTTTCACGATGAAAACTTCTTCCAGTCATCAATCTTCGTTAAAATCCCTGGAAAGTGAATACAAGAGAAAGAGGTAGACACAAAAAAAATCCTTCTTTCTTACCGCAGCCTCCAGTCAAAACAATATTGTGTGTGGGTATATGGAGAAACAAAAAATGAAGAGCTAGAAAATGTTTACGACATCGTTATACCAAGTAATTGGAATGATGATACAGATGACGCGTTGGATGTATGTATGTGGGCAAATATGCACGTATGTATGATGTATGTACCTATAACATGTAAATATATGAGCATCTATCTAGGTTTCCCAAATCTATTTAAACTATTGTGTACTATAGGGGTAGCAACCACATTCCTGCTTTATCGCCCCCATTTTAAAGCAATCATGTGTAGAGTCTTTGCAATCTCTTGTGCTTCTATTATGTCTACAACGAAATTGGTCGTCGTCATCATCATTTTTACGGGAAGCCCTTTTTTGTCCTCTTATCAGGGTTGTTTATCTGCTTCCCTTCGTCTAATGTGTTTGGATAATACCAGCATTGTAGAGTGTACATACCCACTACAAAATTCCATATAAGTGTTAATTAAATGCTTGTCAACGTTATACGACGAATGGAAGAACTTGGGAGTGTGAGAGAGAAAGAGAGCGAGAGAGGACGAAGAGTGCGTACGATGACGCTATAAAGATATGTATAGTTTCTACAAAGCTTCCTCTCTAATGAACGGTTTATACTTATACCGTAGTAAATCTTCACGTTTCACAATGCAGACTAGAGAATAGCTACGATAATGACAGCATAAATAACTTTTAAGCGGGTCTGTATTAATGGTTTACAGCACAGGTGAATTTTGATGATTTTTAATTAGCTACAAGTGCTTACAGTGGCAAATCTCGACAACAATGGATAGCAAATTGGACCGGTGCACCATAGTTTCACTAATCACTTCATGGCAACATGCATGCACAAAAATAGAGAATTTGATGACTACCTCGGCATAAATCATATTGGCATTTAGGGTGTCAATGATACTCTGTAGAATGTATATAAGCCTCCCGCGTAACTACACGTTTTCTTAAGTTTGCATTTATTAAATTGTTATTTTCCTTCGTGTGTTAAGTGAAAACTACCGTGGTTGTACCTAATATCGGTTTTTATACGAAATCAAACTAGATGAGCTCGTTTAAATTACATTCTGCAAAATTTTACAGGCAAATCCTGACTGTAGACAGTACAAGATTGTCAAAAATGTACAGTACAGCTTCCCATGGAGAAAGTAAAAGAACTTTCTCCAAAAATCATTTTCAACAGACTGTACCTGAAAATAGCTGAACTTTCATTATGAATAGTCCAATTGTAATAAAACATTGTTTGGGTGTTTTCTAATGTAGTAATGATTATCTTTTCCATGCTGTGAAAATCTCTGGAAAGTGGGTAAACGGCGAGATGTGGGACGAGAAATTTTGAGTCTATCTAATTTTGGACAAGGCATTAAACTGAATTCTGTCTGTGTACCATACTAAGAACAGCCATAGCAGGATGAATGTAAAGGGAGTCCATCAGACAACCGTGTTGCCTGAAGATGATTTGTTATTTATTTGTGCTGAAAGTAAAAGGATGGAAAAAGCTGAAACATTTTCTTCAGTGAAGATTTCCTTTGATGTGTCATATATTAGGTTTATCTCGTCGCTTTATACTCCCCGTGCCAGTTTGGTACATTAGCAGAGAGCAGCTAGAGGGATGGTTGTAATAAGATCGTCCTAGCTACAAAAATGCTGCTGATACCCTTCTATAATTTCGGCCTGTTCTTCAGTAAAACGAAGCGTGGCCACGTTTCTAAAATGGACATCACGAGAACGCCATATATTACCACATTTTCCAAACTCAACAACAAAAGAAGATTTTGGCAAGGGAAACCGGAATCAACATGATCTCTGCAATGTACTCCAACGGGAATGGTGATTAAATGGAAATTATTAGCGCCATTAAGCATTAACCAAACCGGCTTTTCTCCCCGGATCGATTCACATTGCTGACGGCAACAAATACGTGTATATATAATAATACTCCCTCGTGTTTTTGTGTGCTCCTGTCCGACGGAATTTCGGTTTTTCTGCTAAACCACTCTAGGAATACGTTCAACGCCAGCAACAGTATCAAAATATATTCGTGGTGAACAACAACTTGAATGGTATATTGTTCTCGTTGAATTTTCTAACCACAATACTTACTTCGCCGAAAAAAACATTATTTAGGAAAATAATAGAATGAAAAAGTACAATGGCCATTTTCCCAACTAATTTCCACTATGACAAAATTCCTCCAGGGGAGAGCGTGTCCGAAAAGACTTAATCACTTTTCCATGCGTGTTTTCTGTCGATATTTTGATAGCATTGTGTGGTCCCCCATTGTATGACTCTTTTACCCAATTTCAAGCCCTGGTTTTGATCCACGGTATCATTTGGCATGTCTTGCATCTCTGTCACATTTCTACGTCGTCGGTACTTTGGTTGAAAGCTGTCATCACAGAAAAACAAGCCTTGTAGCCGTATAGCATTGTAATAAAAGCCGTCATACACAACGGTCTGCTAATTCGTTTCCCTTTTTCCAGGAGAGAAGGAAGCCCCTATAGCAACTTGTAATCTGAAACACTTTCGAATAATCAGTCGACATTGATAATGCTATTGATACGTGAAGCATGTGATATGATCAAACATGGTAGAAAAAATTGTTGATTGCGATTATCATAATGAATTTATATGACATTCTCCACCAACGTGCTTCACAAACACTGAGACACATTTGCATACACACGATGTACAGTGTTCACGATGAACAGCTCATGAAAGGTAGGTAGGCATATTTTGTACATGTAAAAGCCTACTTTCTCCATCTCTCTCTTTTTCTCCCATATGTGCACAAAACGTAAGAACGTGTGTGCAACCAGAAAAAAAAACAAAATGAGCTTAGCAAGGAATATCTTTTGTTTTACGAGTCGTCTACTGACACTGCTGGGTTGTTGATACCTCTTGTGTGCTTTCTCTGCGCCGTTTTCCATTATTGCAGGATAATATTATCCGTATTTACCATCTTTACTATATTTATACTGCCGCATGTGTCGTTGTTAGTATATCTATGATTATTATTGTACACATCTTTCATGTTTCTATTATCTTATAAGTATATGAACTATGTACATGTATGTGCAGTGTGTACGGAAGAGAGAAAGCATGAATAGACATTGAAATACTGTTTCTCTCCACTTTCCGGTGTTCTAGGATCGTAGTATTATTATATTATAATGAAAAGAAACCTACACACACATACGGACAGACTATTCAGAACCGCCACCACTGTATACAAAGAACAGTAAATATTCTTGTTGTTGTACGTGCTTGTTTCATGCGAAAGGATAATGGTTGACAGTGGTTGTAAACTGCAGGGACGGTGCTGAGTTGTAAGATTACATGGAAGCTAGTTTACTGGATGAGACACACATGCGGCTGGATAGACACATGTACGTATGCAGGGTTATAATGTGCATTCGTGTATAGGCAATATAATACAATATTATGGCAGCAAGTCAGAGTTTTTATGCATGTGATGGGAACAAGTCTGTACATCAATGTGTTTCGTTATAAAATCAGCAAGTAGTATTACACGTCGTGGTGATCGTGGTTGAAGAGGGAGTACGCATTCTAACAAGAAAGTTGAATTTTTTTGTCGAAAGAAAGACCTTTTCGGTTATGTACCTAAATATCTCGATACACACCAGAGATAAACACATATCTACTTGTCTTACACCGAACAGCTATACTAGGTCTGGGTGTTGTATAGCGTGCAGTTATGTATGTGCCTTTATAGTTCTCGGGTAACGGCAATAGCAGGCCTTATACACTCTTCTGTGGAAAATGGAAGTGGTGAAAAGTACAGAGCCGGGGAAAACTGTGTGTGGTGGTGGCGGTGGTGGTGATGGTGGGTTTTGACTTGCAACGTTAGAGGAGAAAAGAGTTAGAAAGAAAGTTATATTATGCAGCGATGCATGCATGGCTCGGTAAAAGTTGAATACAGTACAACAAAAAGAGAGTGAGTTAGTTTTGGTCGTGGGGTGCCTTATTGGTACACTGCTCATGTTGTCTGCTTGGCAATCTACACCTCGAGTGTTCTTTTAACTGGCTGCTGCTTCTACCGCGGCATCTTACCCACGTTTTTTCTCCCTCTCCTTTTGTACATGCTTTCTCCACTTATTGCTCTGTTTATAAGCGCATGCAATACGAATGTGTTAGCCTCCATGGAAACCTAGACCATGTACTGCCAGGGCTGGCTTTCATGTCATGAAATGTTTTTATATACTTCGCGGCTTATGCACATAATAATACATATGTGCATACATACGGACCTCTTTTCTCAATACCGCTTGCCATAATGTACCAAACGCCATGCAGACGACGACCTGATTACATTGCTGTGTAGTATCCTTCAGATTGTAGCCGTTTGTACTTCGCTTCACTCGCTGGCGATGCCTTACTTTGATGGTAATGCAACTATCTCTTTACCACCGCTCACATCCTTTGCTCATGTTAATGATAGAATGTATTCGCCGATAAAGACGAAGACGAAAGAAGTTAGAAAAAAAGGAGAATGTCGGCTTTGGCTACATCGTCGTCGTCGTCATCATCATCACCATCCGGCTAATGAAAAGCTGAGAAAATGCTTTACTATCATATATAAATGTACGTATAACGTACATGTGGAAGCCTTGATGAAGCAGACCACAACATTTGTTACTATTTTCGGCATTCGTGCAAAATGTATTTTCCTAAAATTACCCCATTCGTCGAAGCATACAGAGCGCTACTCTACTGCTACTTATGCTGCTGGCAGCGCTACAAGATTGTAACTTGATGTGATGTGATGTAGAAACAGTAAAAAATGACTGGAGAAAGAAAGCAAAAAATGTTTTACGACCAGTGTATGTTCTCTTGTGGCAGCGGCGTTTCACCTTTGTCCAATTGTTTACTTGTGCTCTGATATATGCCTACGTAAGTGGACAATGTCGTCCCGTAAATTCAGTAAGTTTTGTTGGAAAGGCTAATCAAAATAAGATATTCTAGTGTGACGCTGCCCAAGATTTTATTTCCTTGTGTGTCACGCCGTCACGGGTCAGGATGATTGTTAGTTCAGGTTTCACCTGAGAGTTGCACGATCAGTGGGTGCATGCATATTTTGATGAACATTCTTGGCTTACGGCCAACAAAAAAATAACGTAAATATTCCATACACATCCTCATTTCAATTTTGTACATGAATACATGCATAATATTTTGACCTAATAACATGCACCAACTCTTGGTTTATTGCCTGAATTTAAAGTACTCAAATGCAAGCTTTTCAGAGTGCTCCGATTGCAAATTAAATGACATTGTAATTGTAAAAACGTACAAGTACTTTTTTATTCTTGCTGTGCAGCAGTTTATTTCTAGAAAATGAGTACATGAACATGAAACTGTTATATTTCATGATTTATCACTACTATATGTCAAACTACGAATTAGGCTTGGAGAATGGCGGATTGATGTAAATGACATCGTGTAAACATTACAAGAATAATAAATCTACAAAAAAAATTGCATGTTTAAACGTTTGTGGTTATTTTGTGCATACGCTCCGTTTCAGCTACGTACTTCACGGGGATTTTGAGCCCTTCTGCTTGTCATTAACATATATCGCAATGGAAACGACAAATTTTAGTTGGTGCATTTTCACCGCTGCATAAACGAATAAAGAATTTGGGAAAACCTACCGCTGATTTACACAGGGGTTGCAGATATAATCCAACGTCCTTGTCACCAGTACTTGACTGCGTTCATTCCAAAACGATAATGGCTTTAATCCGCTGAAATGTTCCTTACAAAGAGAATGCAAATAAAAAACGCTATCATGAACGGAATGGGCAAAGGTTAGCTTTTATGTATATAGAAGGGATATTGGCTGTAATAACATTTTCCATTCACACCAAAATCCTTACCAATATCCCCTCTTGTAGAAAATCCACATACATATATATTATTATACGTATAACGCATATAAGCTTATACATAGCGTTGTCAAAATAAAGGGAACATGCTGCTGTAGCCTGAAAGAATTTATTTGTGCAGAAACTGTCGTATATGAAGTGCACAAATACATGTAGGTGTCAAATTTGCCTAGAACACAATATAAAGAAAGCAGAGTAACTTTCACGACAAGTTGAATGCAAGCCGGTGGAGAATAGTGGCGACACACTTCCAGTATCAAGCATCTCTTCTGCCCCTGTGCGCTTTTGCAAAACCGATAAACGCTCCATCCCAAGGTTGCGTACATGGTTAATGCGTAAAACCGCACGTGAATCCATTAAGTGCTCGCTCAACACTGTCTTCATACATTGAAATTTCCTGAACTTCTATTCTAGGAAATTACTGTCCGCATTACGTGGTTGCTGTGAAATTGGGATTTGTCGTCAGTTCATTATTCCACTCCAGTTCGCAAAATTTGGAAACTCCCTGTAATTTCCTAGGGACCGTACTTCGGTACCGCACGTAATTAGTACGTACCGCTCGGAAACAAAATTAAAAGAAGATTTGCCAGATATGCTTGACATCAAATAATCATAGAGAAACGTAAGAGTAACTTGCGTAGTCCTACCGTGTTAGCATAGCAATTGTTTTTCCAGCTGTGGAAGGAAAATTATTTATACTATATTGTATACATGAGCATTTAATTAATCTGATTGTGCGATAACCTACTGTACGTGCTAAAATGGTGTTCTATCTCTCAAAGTTGGTAGGTTACATTTCTCTATATGTATTCACTCCTTTCATGGTCAGTCAGTAGGTAATTGACGAGATACGATCGCTGGCTAGTAGCCCGTTTTTCTACAGTACCCCACGCCAGAGGATATATGAGGTAGTTATATTTGCCAATGTAAATACGAGTTATTTGCAATTAGTTTGAGTGTGACGAACAAAGTAATGTCTTTCAATATTTTATCCGTGTACATGTGCATCATTAATGACATGCATAGGCATTGGCGGATCTATACGTGTGGCAAGGTCCATTATTTAAAGAGCGAGCTTCTCTTTTGCTTTCATCATTATTATCATCATCTCATTGCTGTGGATGGGCTGTCTTTTGCCTAAAGGAACGGCTGTGAGAAAAATGCAAGTTGTCGGCTCTAAACGTGCGCATCATACAAAAGAAGGAGTAATGAAAAAAGTAAATTGTTACAATGAAAGAATGTGACGAGGGAACAGCATTGTTTCTTTGCAAATGGTTTTCCGATCACGTGCCGCACTTTAATGCTTCTGCATAAAACCCCGTCTCGTTTACTAAACAGTTATGTGTTGTTCATTTTCGCGGGGCTTAAAGGGAAAAGGAATAAAAATAAATGGGAGCAATGGTCATCATTATCATCGTCATCACATCCCACACATAACCGCTAGTCAATAGTGAACTCCACTTTGAACAACAGCATAATGTTTATGTAAGATAAACAAAGGTACACACTACTCACAAAAGACAAACTAATGTATTTGTGTAAATATATAGACGACGCCGACGGATTCTTTTTCCTTGTGTGTGTGTCTCCTCCCTTTCTTAGGGACAAGTTGATGGTCCTCTTGTGATGGAAGAAGAGGGACTTTGCACACTACGCCAGCCATAATCATCATCATCATTTCTCTCATTTCTTGTTAAAAGCGATTGTATCTGTACTGCGTAAACACAAGGTCGGGAAGAAACAAAAGTAAAAAAAGTATATTGGAAAAAAGGGGAGGAAGAAGAAAAGACTTAAGTCTCGTTGTAAAAGAAGGAGAACCTCCTACTTCCCTCCTCGAGCCAATTCGTTCGTGTCTCAAAATGCAATGAATCTAGCTCAATCAGTCGGTCTAATATTTATTTCAAGAATTAGGAGCCAAAGTGAATGTTGGACAGGATGAATCCCTTACAAACAACGAAAGCACACACAGCACAAACACACGCAAACAAGCAAGAATAGTTGAAAGTGTAAGTACTCTCGACGATTGTTCTTCTCAAATAACTCATTTTTCTCTCTCCGTTCTCTCCCCAGCTCACTTCCCCCTCTCTCCCCGTTCCCTCTGCTAGAGTTTCTCCAGCAGAGAGAATTATTTTTTTGTTTGCTGCGGCGTTTCTCTTATTGCCTATTGCATTCCGTGCCCACAACGGCTCATGCACGTAGCACATCATTCCCTGTCAAAGAGGAAAGTTGGAAGAGGCAAAACTCCCGCAGTTAATGATTTCATTTTATGGCTATTCCACTTTATAAAACACTTCAATGCATTACATTTCCCCTTGTAGTACAGTTAACAAAAGAGGACATTCCAGTATTTAAACTTCCATCAAACCTTTTATCAGTTGATGGATTTACCAGACGAGCGAATCTACCTATTTTCGGAATTCAATGTGTAACCAGAGAGGGTTTCTCCGTAGTCGCTGGTAAGAGGGAAGCCAGAGGCCTTCTACTACTGTCCCGGGTAATGTTGATAGGATATCAGGGGTATTGCAGTAGCTGCCTTAATGGTAGTCACAGTCGCAACTTCATACATCACTGTGTAGTCTTCATCGTTGCTTTACTCCGTCTAGCATTAAATTTCAAGAGTCGTTCGTGAAAATAGCTGACATGTTGAAGGAACATAAAGGACCTTAAAGATAGAATAGAGCCGTGAGTAAAATTGAAAAAAGGAGATTGAAGGGAAAAGGACTAGTGCCAGATGTTCATGAGAAAATCAATCATTACAACTACTCGTCACACTTATACCACGCGACTACTCCATATATCACTGTAAGGACTTACGCTGCTGCTCCTGAAAAAAAAACGCTGCTCGACATTGGTTCATACTTTGGTTACCTACATGTACAAATAAAGCACCCGTGGCGGTAGAGTATCACAATGACCATAGAGTAGATCTTGTGGAAGTTTCAACGACGACAACGAGAATGTTTCGCTCTGCTCCGATAAAGTACCGACACCAACAGCCGCAATGAAGTATTTCACTGACCGTGTATGTGTGTTGTGCAGTTTGCTCAATAGGAATCATCTTTCTCATATCCAAAATCCAAGACAGAATTAAACCGCATAGGCACATCAACAAACAAATACTTTTTTATGTTTCAACACACAGCTCGGTTACAGGTACTGCTGCTGATGCTGCTTTATTCTGCCTCAATATTGTTGAAGGTTAGCTTCAGTTCACAGAATTGAGAAGTTTGTTAAACAAATGGAATTAGATGGGAAGAAAAATTAAGTCCCGCTCAAAATTCTTACTTCTTCATACTTCTTACCTTACGCCAAGTTAATAAAGCACAGAAGTAGTAGTCTCCTTCTCCAATTCTCCGCTTCATTCCTTTCATCTTACATCCTTGTATACGGCTTGCGATACGTTCGTATCAGCAGACCTCGCGGCACGGCCGACACACTTTTCTTCCAACTACTGTAGTAGCTGGTCTAAAATTGTACCATGAATTGGAAAGTTGGTAGTAAAAAGGAGGCCTGAAGGTGTCTGGAGAATATTTTAATGATTCCATTTTATGAACATTTTATGAACTCGCACCAACTTCTCTCGAAGAGAAAGCGTTCACTCGCACAACGCACCGCTTTAAACGTATGCGGAGGTACCACGCCGTTAGAAAACGCATAAAGTAGTAACACAACTGCGATGGAAATGAAAATCGTACAAACAGAAAAGTTCACGCGTGTAACTACCACATGTGTATCTGTATAAAGACTTGTGCGTATTTACACAGAGTAATTTAATTTGGTTTGATTAAAGTGGTATCGTAATATACTCCTTCCAACGGGCTCCATAATGCACTTCTTTTGAAGACAAGCTGTACCATCTCAGAAGTATATACCATTGGTTTGTTAGATTTTAAAGGGCACATCCTGTACTCTCTCTTGCTTTCGTCATAAATGTTTTCAAGACTATATCATTCTCTGTGTAGTCCGCATATCATTAGACGAGGAATAAAGGTACGCCATAAAATCACCATGCATTTCCATCGTCAGATGGACCATTTGTTCAATTCAATAGTAGAAATCGGTGCTTATGAAAGACATTTTGAAAGTCTTACGTATGTATCTACCAAATATTTACTCTCTTTTCTGATGAGATTTTCTGATGTCAATAGTTTTTTCATAAGTAGTCACTATCTACTCATATACCACTTTGTCTATCTACAAAAAGTTGGTTTATTGTCGTTGAAGTTCCACAATTCACCTTATCAGCAGTTTATTATACCCATGACATCATCCTTTGAAATATAATTAACCCAAAGGCGTTATGGAAAGGTCTTTTAGTACCAACTTTTCTGAAGAGGAAAATGTGTGTGTGTGCGAGGGAAAGAGAGAGAAAGTGAGAAAGAGTGGTTGTCTTATGCTATTAAAAATTAGCATGTGCCTTATATTCGGTGGAAAGTGCTTTAACGATTTTGATTTGATAACATTTGTGTTCCACTTTCGTCTTTTCAAAGCTAGCAAAATCTTGGTGTGGGGTTCCCAACTAAACATGTAGTAGAAGGGAGTTTTAGAGAAAAAGGAAACTTATTAAAATGTTTAATATTGCCTGACATCAATATAATGATCGTGCATTTTACGAATTACTTACTGCATTAGCTAATTATTTCAAAGTGTACAGCCATTACTACAACGTGACGGGCTGCGTTTGCCCAGCTGCAAAGTTTGAAAGGGCGCCCGTGACAGTAGCCCCTTTATTGTTACTGCTATTAGATAGCCGAAAATATAACCTATAAATGTACTAAACCGATTTCTCCTTTTCCGATTCCCTTGTCGTGAACAGCAAGATCACACGCGATTCACAAATTATCAAAAGCATGAAACGCGAAAATATCTCCTCTCTTCTTTTCAAATATATTAATACTCTTTCTGTCTAGAAGGCACAAAACACTCTTACCACAAAAATGCATATTGTCTTCACGAAAAAAAGAAAGTCGGCACCTTTATAATGCATCAAAAAGGCTGCGACTACATAATGGACTCTATTTGTAGAAACGACAGCGTCTTCTTGTAGTAGTTGTTGCCCAAAAATTGTGTGTGCCTGTCAAAAGAATATACACACAATGAGAGACGACCGTGCTCTGTGTGAGTATAAGATCATCGTCGTAAAAAGGAGAAACGAAAGCTGCTACGATTTCCCCTCAAAAAGAAAAGGTGACGTCTAATACAAACTCTTTTCTCCCTCGAATGTTACAATCTTCTTATAAAATCGGAGACGATAATATCATTATTATTACATTTTCATATTATGTAATTCATTCATATCTCTTCGAAGCTAAATCATTCCACATCCTTTGCAACACAGCAAAACGCCACCTTTCTTGAAAGAACGACGACGCCCTGCAAACTCATTTCATCTACAAATCTATCATTCCCTTTCTCTCTTTCTCTGCGGATGCCATTATACCTGCATGTATACAAATATAGCTCGTATACGACTTCGACGACGAAGGTTGAATACGTTTGTAAAAAGCCGTTTTCCTTTCTCTCCTCCCCTTCTCCGTTTTCCCCTTCAGTACATTCATCCAAAACGATTCAAATCACATCAAAAGCTTTTTAACAACCCTATGTTTAAACGTCTTATGTCCTTTTCGTCGTTTTTCTTTTTCTGAAACTAGGATTACCACGGGCGTATATACATATATATGTATATATATATGTGCCTGTGTATCTCCCCTTCACCAGTTTTGATCGGAACGCGACATTTGACAGAAGAATCGAATGGGGAGGTTTATTTGAATGAGCTTCAGCATCTCCGTGTCTTTTCTCTGTTCTGTGTTTGCGTCATTCACGTACAAGTTTTGAACAAAAAAGTCAGATTCATTTCATCAGACAGCACTATTGTGACTTCAACTGTACTGATGCAACGAAATGGAAAATTCGGTCGCATGAATCTATTTTTAATGTACCTTACATTTTTTGTGCAAACTTATTCCAATAGTTACTTGTCATGAAAAGCTCCTTCGGGCCCAATTCACACTTTTTGACTTTATATAGCGAAGAAAATCTTTCTTCAAACTAATGGCAAACGTTAAATTAAATAATAAAAAAAATTAAAAAACCTCTCTCTCTCTCTCTCTCTCTCTCTCTCTCTCTCTCTACAAATACTT